>JAXIVD010001279.1:2500-47500 GCA_036785275.1 Cancer borealis | reverse complement strand
TATATATATATATATATATATATTATTTATATATAAAATATATATAAATTTTTATATAAAGAATATATATACTATTTTTATATAAAAAATATATATATATTATTTATATATAAAAAATATATATATTTTTATATAAAGAATATATATACTATTTTTATATAAAAAATATATATATATATTATTTATATATAAAAAAAAAATATATTTTTATATAAAGAATATATATACTATTTTTATATAAAAAATATATATATATTATTTTTATATAAAAAATATATATATTTTTATATAAAGAATATATATACTATTTTTATATAAAAAATATATATATATTATTTATATATAAAAAATATATATTTTTTTATATAAAGAATATATATACTATTTTTATATAAAAAATATATATATATTATTTATATATAAAAAATATATATTTTTATATAAAGAATATATATACTATTTTTATATAAAAAATATATATATATATATATTATTTTTATATAAAAAATATATATATTTTTATATAAAGAATATATATACTATTTTTATATAAAAAAAATATATATATATATTATTTTTATATAAAAAATATTTTTTTTTTTATATAAAGAATATATATATTATTTTTATATAAAAACTATATATATATTGTGTATATATAAAAAATATATATATTTTTATATAAAGAATATATATACTATTTTTATATAAAAAATATATATATATTATTTTTATATAAAAAATATATATATTTTTATATAAAGAATATATATACTATTTTTATATAAAAAATATATATATATTATTTATATATAAAAAATATATATATTTTTATATAAAGAATATATATACTATTTTTATATAAAAAAAATATATATATATATTATTTATATATAAAAAATATATATTTTTATATAAAGAATATATATACTATTTTTATATAAAAAAATATATATATATATATTATTTTTATATAAAAAAAATATATATTTTTATATATAGAATATATATACTATTTTTATATAAAAAATATATATGTATATATTATTTATATATAAAAAATATATATATTTTTATATAAAGAATATATATACTATTTTTATATAAAAAATATATATATATTATTTATATATAAAATATATATATATTTTTTATATAAAGAATATATATATTTTTATATAAAAAATATATATATATTATTTTTATATAAAAAATATATATATTTTTATATAAAGAATATATATATTATTTTTATATAAAAAATATATATATTTTTATATAAGGAATATATATACTATTTTTATATAAAATATATATATATATATATATATATATATATATATATATATATATATATATATATATATATATATATATATTATTTTTATATAAAAAATATATATATTTTTATATAAAGAATATATATACTATTTATATATATATATATATATATATATATATATATATATATATATATATATATACATATATATATATATATATATATATATATATATATATATATATATATATATATATTATTTTATATAAAATATATATATTTTATTATAAAGAATATATTTATTATTTTTATGTAATAAATATATATATATTATTTTTATATAAAAAAAATATATATTTTTATATAAAGAATATATAAATTATTTTTTATATAAAAAAATATATATATATATTATTTTTTTTATAAAAAATATATATATTTTTATATAAAGAATATATATATTATTTTTATATAAAAAATTATATATATATTATTTTCATACAAAAAATATATATATTTTTATGTAAAGAATATATATATTATTTTTATATAAAAAATATATATATATTATTTTTATATAAAAAATATATATATTTTTATATAAAGAATATATATATTATTTTTATATAAAAAAAATATATATATATATTATTTTTATATAAAAAATATATATACACACTTTGAACATTTCAACGGAAACTTGTCTTTTAAACGCCGTCATACATGGCCGTCCGAAATAGATTTATGCCTGTGTAAGTTGACTTGCTTGGATAAGATTAGGGAGTTACACGTGCACCAAGATGTACGTGGATCAGACCGTGTTCCAATATCCATTACTCTGAATATTAACAGAGGAAAAGTGGTCTTGGCCCAGGAGCTGGTGGAGAGAACAGCTACCTTGGGACAAAGTTACCAGCCCCAGACACCAACCTTTGTCTATAAACCAAGGAAATCGGCTAACTATAAGAAAGTTAATACAGAAGAATTCATAAGAACACTAAACCGAGTGGAGCCTCCTACCTTGAATTCTAGGAGTCAATACGTACATGAAAGGCTTAGCTAATACGTACATGAATACTAGGAGCTGACTGTTAGGTTGTATAGAATCATTTCAACAAGAGATTTTAGAAGGAATTATTAGTACTTACACGATGCAATTTGTTCTTCTCTCCCGGAGGTTTTGTCAACTTGTGTCAATGAAAATGTTGCTGAAAGACGTCAACCCGGCCTGTAAGATAAATAATAATAATAATAACAATAATAATAATAATAATAATAATAATAATACAATATATTCCATAGCAACATATGAACAATTAAGATAGGTTGTATATAAACAATTAAATTATAGAATGTACTTGTTGCAGAGAGAAGGATTAAAAGGCATCTCTAGGCCATAGGTTTACAAGGTAGAGTTCTAACACCTAAATAATAATAATAATATGAATATGAATATGAATACACTGTGATTGCATCTATATTAATCTTAAGCCAGAATATATTAGCATTGTGCCAATAGAAGTGAAAATAGAAGTGGTAGCCTAACAAGTCTTCAAGATGGCAACCTTACTTTTACAGGAGACACACAAAGCTAATTTTGATGTCATTTACGTAAACAATTAAGTATTAAACAAGAGATTTTATATGGAAATATATCTTCTCTCCCGGAAGTTCTGGTCAACTTGTGTCCGTAAAACTTGTACTAAGACGTCAACTCAGCCTGTAATATAAATAATAATATTAATAATGACAATAATAATAATAATGATAAAGATATCCACAATATATTCAATGGAGACAAACAAAATAAACACAAACAACATATTATTGTTACTATTATTGACTTTATACGTATTGGAAGAAGGATTAAAAGGCACATAAATAATAATAATAATAATAATAATAATAATAATAATAATAATAATAATAATAATAATAATAAATAGGTACCATGAGCCTGGATCAAACTCGCAACCTTTAGCTCATAAGCCGAGCACTGCACCACAGAGCACTGTCCACATAACTCTCGGAAGGTCCGTAGGCAAAATAATCTTGAATCACTGGGTCCGAAAACTCTTCTTTGGGGACAGTGTTGTATATGGGGTCAGCGTGGTATTAGCCCACCTCCCAACCTTCTCCTGTAGGGGATAGTGTGTGTTAGATTGTGTTGGGGATGGGTTTTGGTAGGTGAAATGGTTTTGGTGGGTGAAAATGTGTTCAAAGTGTGTTTTGGGTTATGAAACAGTGTAAAAGTAAGTTAAAAGTGTGTTTCTGGGTGTTTGGGTATGTGTTTCAGGCCGGGTCACACGGACAATTTTTTGTTGACAAAATTTGTCGACAAATTTTGTCAACCTCGTCTCGCTGGAATTTTTCGTCGACGCTGTGGTCACACGATGAAGTGCCGAGTCGGCGCCAAGACATCATTCGGCAACGCCCGAACCGGTAAATGTAACCGAACTGTACCAACTGTATCAAAACAAAGGCAGAATTCCCTACTTCAGTTGAAGACAGTCAAGACACTCATCCTGCTTCAGTGCTCCAAAATGAACGGCGCCAGTGACATGGA
The DNA here is from genome assembly GCA_036785275.1 of Cancer borealis. Taxonomy (NCBI): domain Eukaryota; kingdom Metazoa; phylum Arthropoda; class Malacostraca; order Decapoda; family Cancridae; genus Cancer; species Cancer borealis. The sequence continues at coordinate 43,652 of JAXIVD010001279.1, read as the reverse complement.
TTCAGACGTAGAAATTGCAGAAATTGTACTGCTGCTAGCGTTAAAAAGAAAGCAGCTGCAACAGAAGTAGAGGAAGCTTTGGAGTCGACAATGGCTGTTAAGAAGGAGAGAGGAAAGTGTCGCCTACAGACTGGTTAGAGAGCTGAGAGAAGAGGACCCAACAACCTTGAGGCAGTGGATACGCCTAGATCTAGAGCAGTATCAAGAGCTATTAACCCTGGTCACGCCTCATATAGAAAAGGAAGACACAAATATGCGCCAGGCTGTGACTGCTCATGAGCGTCTTGCTGTGACACTCCGCTATCTAGCAACAGGTGGGTGATTTAAAAATATGGTATTATTCCAGATTATTTCCCCTATCACGGTGGCAGTTTTTACACCTGTCCTATGCTAAAGCTTATTCTCTAGATGGCCACCTAAGTCAGTCTCACACTTTCTGCGATTTAGTGCAATTGTCATTATATGCCCTATAATAACAGCTTTGGTATTATTTTACATCTTCACCAAAACACTCTAGAGAATTCATTGTTATATTTTTGCATTACCTGATGTATTTTGAGAAGGTTTACTTAATTACATTTGTCGCAAATTGTTAGTTAGTGAGATATTCAATGTTTTCTGTGAGACCTCTTCGAAAAATAGTTCAATTTGGTTTAAACAAGGTTGTTTTTCGTCAATGTAGATTAAGGTTTGGTTAGGTTAGGTTACATTACATTAATATAGAAGCTATCAAATGTTCTTTAGGACCAAAAGTAGGGAGTTGGACGAGGTGCATTCCCATTATGGTAGAAATGTAAAATTTTACCACAGCTTTTTACAACATACAGAATACACGGGGGTTTTTTTGGTTTTTTTTCCTCATCAATTTTACTATCACCATTAATTTTATTTATTTATTGTTTTTTTCAGGAGAGTCTTACCGGTCACTATCTTGCCAGTTCAGGATCAGCCACAACCTTCTATCAAGCATTATTCCATCTGTGTGTAAGGCAATATATGCAGTCCTACAGCCACTTTATGTCAAGTTACCAAACACAGAAGAAGAGTGGCTGAAAGTGGCTACTGGTTTCTCCACACAGTAGCAGTTCCCATTATGTATAGGAGCTCTGGATGGTAAAAAGAATCTTAATTCAAAAGCCTCCAAATTCAGGATCAACATTCTATGATTATAAAGGTCACAGCAGTGTGATAATGATGGCACTGGTCGATTCAGACTGTAAGTTTCTGTATATTGATGTCGGTGCTTGTGGCAGAGCCAGTGATGGAGGTGTTTGGGACAGGTGTTCCCTAAAGGAGGCAACGAAAGTTTATTTTGTTTACTGATGAATATAGATTTAAAAAACACCAACTGCCCTTAAATATCTTCCACAAGTCTTGCAAAAACAGGACTCAAACCTTAAGTGTGCCTTATGCCCCACCTTCCCCTATAACCCTAGCTTTTACACATTTCCACAAGTCCTACCATGACTTAAAAATATCTAGAGCTGTCCCCTATACATCCTTAAAACTTCCAATCCGAAGTGGCACATACTTTAGTAACATTATAAATTAAAGTAAACACAATTTAACTCACCTCCATTCAGATTGCCCACGTCCGGGTGGGCCAATGTGAGGGTTTCCGCTATTCTTTTGAATTCATCCTGTCGGAGCTTCAGTCTGTGGTACTGAGGATCTTTCACGTCCCACAAGTATCTTTTCTCCCTCACTAGGTCAAGCATCAAGCTCTCAGAGGCTCTACTCCATTGAATTTGTGCCATTTTGGAGATACAGCTAGAGACTTGTTTAAACGCTGCAACGACTGTGACCACACTTCAGTTCAGTTCAGTTGGTGGTCGGGGAGATTGCCTTTGCAACGGCCTCCCCTTTTTAGTATCTTCTTTTTTCTTTTATCTTGTAGTTCCGTTTGTTTTTTCTTCAATCCTATTAATGTTTTTCAGTTCTTTGTACTTGCAGCACTTAGTTGATTTTCAACACCACTTAGTCCTGTATACTTTTCTTTCTCTCCTTTTCTCTTACTTTCCAAAACTCATGAATTATTCTTTTCACTTCCTCTTTATTAGTCTTTGGTCCAAATAATAGCTCTTCTAATCCAATTTTCTTGGTATGGCCTGTTAAATAATTTACTTTTATTTCTCAAATCTTGGTATAACTTACATTCTAATAAAAAATGTTCTATATTTTCTGTTTCTTCCTCACATCCAATGCACTTAGTCTCTTTTCCTATAAATCTGTTTCTATCATTTAGTTTTAGCGTGTTTGAGCGGCATCGGAAAAAAGGTTATTGATGCTGGCACATTGTCATAAAAGCTTTCTTCTTTAATATTATTTTTACATCTTTCATACATCTCTACACTCTTTTTACTTGCTAATTCTCTTTTCCATTCTTCATTGTCCCAATTTTGTATCTTTTTATTTATCTCTTCTTTCTTAATTGTTTTGAAATTTTGTTGTCCCAAGCCAATGATGTTCCTTGTTTTCTTTATTTCTTGTACCCAATAGTCCTTAGTATGGTTTGATTTTAATTCTTCAAATATTTTTTCTATTAATGAATTATCTTTGCTTAATATATAGCTTAAGTATAGCATTTTCCCTTTTTTAATCCTTGTCTCCATCATACTGGCGCCTACCTCCCCCCGTAACACACAGACGGGTGTGAAGGCTGGAGCTCCCAAAATCATTCTATATACTTTATTTTCTATTCTCTGTAATTTTTCTATGTCTGTTTTATTAAAATGAATAACATTGATACCATGCAGCGTGGAAGAAAGTGCTACATTTTTCCAATAATTTTTTCCTATTATAATTTTATTGCAACTTTTTGCTAAGATTGAGGGTATTTGATTTGCTAAATTATTTGCTTTTATTAATATTTCTTCCTTCTGTTTCTTAAAGCAGTCCTTTTGATCTGTAACTGTTATTCCTAAATATTTTATCTTATTGACTACTTTTATACCTGCTATTTCTCTTGGTCTTTCTTTCATATTATAAATAATGACATTACTTTTACTTTGGTTTATTTCTAATCCATTTTCCCCAACTAGTTTTGTTATTATATCTATATTTCTCTGTGCATCCTCCACTGATTGGGCCAAATTTAATCCATCATCTGCATAGAACAATGTATCTATATAAAATGATTCATCTTTATAGCCTACTCCTGTCTTATTTAGTTGTTCTGTAATAATATATGTTATTAATTTAAATATTGTTGTAGATCCTGTGCATCCCTGTTTTATTCCACTTGTTACCATCATTTCACTTCTTACTTCTTCATTTAACTGTAAATAAGTTTTGTCTTCTGTATAAACTTTCGCTATTAAATCTATTATCAATGGGTGTACTCTGTAATAGATCAGGGCCTCAATTAATTTATGTCTTTATAGAATTAAATGCTTTTTTGAAATCTATGGCTGTTACTATAAGTGGTTTTTTCATCCTAAAGCTATTTAATATGCAGTATTTTAATATAAGCAAGTTGTCCTCCATTCCTCTAGTGAAGCCTGATTGTGAGTAGTCAAATTATTTTTATCCAAGTGGTCATCTATTTTATCTCTTATTATAGCCATTAGCATTTTGTAAGAAGTATTTGTGAGTGCTATTGGTCGCAAGTCCTTCACGGTGGGTTGACTCACTTTGGGCACTAATTTAATTAATGACGTTCTCCACTCATCAGGTATATTTTTCTCATTTTCTAGTATCTTATTCAAACTTGTAGTCATGGCTTCCTGGCATATTTGACTTTTATTCAGTGTCTTATATAATTCAGATTTAATTTTATTTGGTCCAGGTGCCTTCTTATTCTTTAAATTTTTCAAGTATTTAGTCACTTCCTGTATTGTTATTTTAGGGTATTCCATATTTCTAATTCTCTTATTTACTTTACATAACATGTCCATGTGTTCCTCCATATAATCAGGTGCTACGATGCCATCCTCTAATATTATATTACTCTGTTCCTGTGTTTCATACTCTATTATATAATTCCTCTTCCTCTCTTCATTCCATATTTCATTTATTTTATTTTCATGTTTCTTATAGATACTTGTCCAATAATGTATAAGTACTTCTTTAGATTTATCGCTCGCTAACTTTTCTCCTTCTCCATCATATAAATATACTTCCTTGATGTTTTTTGAATTTCCTTTTAGTCTTTTTATTATATCCCACAGCTTGTTATTATTCTTGTCCATCCTTAATTCTTCTGTTAACATTTTTTCATGGTTTTCCTTGGCCTCCTTGACCATAATTTGTACCTTTGTCTTTTGTTCTCTATATCTTACTTCCATTTCCTCTCTGGTATTGTCCTCATTTGTGATTCTTTTTTGCCTATTATAAAGTCTTCTTTTCTTTATTTCATTCCTAATGCTATTATTCATCCATATTGGCTCTTTTATATTTACATTTGTTGTATCTTCTCTTATCTTTAATATTCTTTTCATACTCTTATCTGCTAATTTCTTCATTCTATCCTCTATTTCCTCAATGCTCTCTGCTTTATTGATTAATAATTCTGTCTCCATTTCTCTCGTAAAGGTCTTTAGTGTCTCCTCGTTTATTTTCAAATATTCTTTCTTACTCCACTTCATATTTTTATATATTGAGCCAGTGTTTACCTCTAATTGAAAGTTTACTATTATTAAGTTATGATCTGAAAGATCAAATATATTTTTACTTTCATCTATTTTTAAATTCAAAATTTTTTCATTTAGTCTTTTGTTTATAAATATATAGTCTATGACACTTTTCAAATTATTTACTGACCACGTATAGGTTCCTTCACATTCATATACATCATTCAACATTGTTAAGTCATATTTGTCTAACCATTCCAATATTATTTTTCCATTTATATCTAATTTCTGTTCCCCTAAAAACCCTACATGCCCATTGAAGTCCCCCAGTAGTAATACTGGATTTTCCTCTTTCTCTTTTAAAATATTTTCCACCTTTTCCTTTATTTGTAAATTTCTTTCTTTGTCTGATACTGATATGTATAAAAGTATCATTTCAAAGCTATAACCATGTACTTTAACCGTTACATGTAGTACATCCTGATGTTGTTCTTTGTTTTTCTTAATTTCTATACCTACAGACTTTTTCCACATAATTGTTAATCATCCTCCTTTCTTATCATCTTTATCTCTAAACTGTTCTATTACATCTAATTCATCTGCCCAATTATATTTTCAAAATTTCATTTGTGTTTCCACTGAACATAGTATGTCTGAATTTGACTCTATTAATTTTTCTACTTCAATCTTTTTAGTTAAACTTAAACCTTGTATATTTATCAGCTTTATGCTATATTTACTTATTTCTTTCTTTTCTTTATCCTATGCATTCCTTGTTTTATTTTGCATAAGTTTACCGTCTCGTATATACCATCCTTCCTCATTATTTTGTCGCTTTTGTTTGAGTTGTTCATAGAGTCTTTTCGATTCTTCTCTTTCCTTCATTGTCATGTCTCTAGTTATTGAAACTTTTTTAATCCATTGCTGCTGGGTATTTTTTAAGTTCTTAGCATTTTTGAGAATACTATATTTCATGTAGCTTGTTTCTAATTTTACCAATAGTGGTCTATTTTTCCCTTGTTCTACTTTGTCCATTCTGAGAACATTGACTATTTTGACCTGTTCTGTTTGGGTTTCTCCTATTATTTCTTTACAATGTTGTTCATCCTCCCCCTTTCTCTCTTCAGCTGTTTCTGCTGTACTCTCCTTAATATTATACATTACTAAATTACTCTTCTTTCTCTCCTTCTCCTCTCTTTCCCGGTACTCTTCCTCTACTCTATTCTGAATCTTAGTCATCACAGTGTCTCTTACCATAGTCAACACTTCCTCTACAATCTCTGCTTTCATGACCTGAAATCTCTCCTGCCAACTGCTTATTCCATCCTTTAGCTTCTCATTTTCTTCCATTACCTCCTTATATTTATATTCCATATCTTCTACAGATTCAATGGTCCTTTTAAACTTAGGTTTACACACTTTGCATACCCATACATAATCCTTGTTTTCTAAAACCTTATAGTGTGCTACTGGCACTTTATAACATCCTGCATGGTACCATGTATCGCACAATTCACAGCATAGTGCATGCTCCCCATCTTTAGTAATAAATTTGCAAATACCACATCTACTTTCCTTGTCAGCTCCGCCTTCACCGTCCATGCTTACGTTCCCAATTCCACTCTTCCTTCTTTCTCCTCCTTTTGCACCTCCTCTTCTATCTTCAATCTTCCTTCTTCCCAGGCTCATCTTGTTTCTTCTTATCTTACTTATTCACTTTATAGGTCATTAACCTCCTATGGAAGTTCAGTTTGTTCACTTTGTTGTTGTTTTTTATGTTTTTGCTGATGTGGCCCAGGCGGAGGCGGGCGGGTGGTGCCTTGCTGTGCCTTGTGACTCTTCTTCTTCTTGTGACCTCTCGCTTTTTATCGCTTCGTAGGTCCTCTTTCCCTTCAGTGTTCTGCTCCTGATTCCTCTGCAACCTGCGGAGGAGCACCAGAGAGCACATCACAGGGACCACAACTGTAAACGTATTATGTCCGTTTTCCCCACGCCTGTGTCAGGAACTCTTTAGCTGCTCTTATGATTTTCTCTCTCTCTCTCTCTCTCTCTCCCTCTCCCCTGTGCAGGCCCAGCACTGTGAGGATTCCTCCGTCCTCCTCCTCCTCCTCCAGTCTTCTACGCCACTCTTCTCTTCCTACCACTGCCGTTATAGATCCTATCAACCTGTCTCTTTCCTCATCGTACCTGCCACACTCTACTAAGAAGTGCCCTATGGTCTCCCTGACTCCTCTGCAACTACTACAGTCCTGGTCTAACCCATCCCTGTTCCTTGCATTTACCTCAAGTGTGCCTGTCCTAGCCTTTACTAGTAGTCTACTGCCCCAATCTCCTACATGCCACTTGAGTGCCTCGGGCCTCTCCTTCCACCTATACCATTTCAGTGTGGACTTAGCTTCCATCCCTGCCTGCCATCTAGCTAATCCACCCTCTTCTATCCTTTTCTTTACCTCTCTGGGCTTCATCCTATGCCAATCCTCTCCCAAATTCTCCCTTCTTTTCCATCTATTCGTTTCTTTCTTCCATGACGACCTGCTATTACCTTCTTTCAGTACCTGCTTTGCCCACCTATCCTTATCAAGTCCTTCCATCTTCTTTACAAAGTTTAATTTCCCTTTAATTATTCTCTCCCTGAAAGTACTCCAGCCCATCTCTCCTCTAATGGCTTCTACTGCTGTACTGCGTGGAGCACCCAACCCCCACCTGCCTATTCTATTCTGACTCTTCTCTAGCTTTGCTACGTCCCCCTCCCGATAATAGGTAATCTCAGACCCATATAGACAGTACGGCACAGCCATCCCCTTCCATAAACTTCTCCCTACTTCGTACTTATTAATTGATCTACTACCTGCATTAATTATCATTCCCGTCATCTTCCTGGCCTTCCCCTCATTTATCTTCATCTGTTTCTCTCCTCCAATTCCTTCTTTACTCACTTCTAGCCCTAAGTAAGTGTACCTATCCACCACCTCCAGAATGTTGTTTCCTAACACCCACTGTCCCTCCTCCTGGCTATTAAACTCCATCACCTTGCATTTTCTTTCACTGTACCTAACATTCCACTCTCGCCTATATATACTGGCTACCTGCAACATCTCTTCCATGTCCTCCTTGCTCTCTGCCATTACCACAATGTCGTCAGCATAGGCTAGGCACCCTAATCTCCTATCCCCAACACTGACTCCCTTCCCTGTCATCCTAATCCTCACTATCAACTCCTCTATGTATAAATTAAATAGTGTTGGGGAGATCACACAACCCTGACGTACTCCTATGTTATTTCTCAGCCATCCAGTGCTAACATCACCTATCGTAAACTTCACCTCATTTTCCTCATACATCTTTCTAATCACCTGCACTACCTTCCTGTCTACCCCTCTGTGCGTCAGTAGTGTCATTAACTTGCTCCTATCTACCCTATCATATGCCTTTTCCAAATCTAGGAATACTAAATACAGCTCTCTTCCTACCTTTTTATTCCTCTATGACTTCCTTCATCACTAGCACATTTTCTAGGCCACCTCTCCCCTTCCTAAAACCACTCTGTTCCTCTCCGAGAACCCTTTTCTCCTCTATCCATTTCCTCAGCTTGTCGTTTATCACCCACCCAAATGTTTTTGCCAGGGTGTTCATTACTGCGATGGGTCTGTAATTACCTATGTCCTCCCTTGACTTACCCCCTCCCTTGTGGATTAGAGTAACCCTACTTCTATTCCAATCCTGAGGCACTTCCCCCCCCTCCAGTATCTTCTTGAACAGCCCAGCTAGTGCCTGCCTAAGTGCCTCCCCTCCATACTTTATAAATTCCCCCAAGATTCCATCTATCCCACCTGCTTTTCCTATCTTGATGGCTCTTACTGCTGATGCTATGTCCTGTTCCTCTATCTCTATGCTCTCCATCTCCCTGACTTCACTGTATAGAGACAGGTATCCCATATGCTCTTCCTCTTCCCCCTTCCATAGAATCCTATTCCAATAATCTTCTATCACGGGCACCACCTCCTCCTCGCTGCTTGCCTCCCTGCCATTCACCTTCAGCTTAACCTCCTGGTGTGGACCTGTTCCACCCAGGTTCCTCCTTAACCGCCTCCAAGCTTCCTTTTCTCTCTCCCTCCGTGGCATGTTGCTCAGTGTTCTTGCCTGCTCTTCCTCCCACTTCCCTATCTTCTTTCTAATGGTTGACTGGGCCCCTTTCTTCGCCTCTACATACCTGTCCCACGCCTCTGCCCACTCTGCTTCGTACCTTCCTCCCATTTGCTTTGCCAGTCTAGCTAAGTTCCTTTGCTTCCTATTTTCCCTTTTTCTGTCTCCAATCGCCTTAGCTACCTCCTCATCCCACCATCCCTTCAGTTTTATTTTCCCTACCTTGAACTTCTTTACTCCAACGGACTTCATCGCCTGACGTTTTATGTGTTCCTTAATGTCCCCTTCCCATTCGCTCACTGTCCTTTCTACCTCTTCTACCTCTCCTGGCATAGTTTCATCCATTTCTCTGCAGTAAGCTATCCAATCTGCATTCTTTATATCCCACTTTTCTTTCCAAACTTCCTTCTTAACTCCTGTGGTTTTCCTCGTCTTCCCGCATGTGATCCCTATTAGGACGTGGTCTGAAAAATCTACCTCTTCATTTTTCCATATTTTACAGCCCTGCTTCTCTACTTGATCGTTAACCAACACATAATCTATTGCAGACTCACTTCTCCTATCTCTCCAGGTCACCGGGTCTTCTAACTCCCAGTTCTTGATCCTTAGGTCCGTATCCTCAACAAACTCTAAAATCATCTGCCCGTTTCTGTTCACTACCTCCTCCATTAGCCCTATGTGCCCATTCAAGTCCCCCATTATTACCTATCTATTCCTCCCTACCTTTTCCTTAATGCTTTTCAGCGTCTCATACAACTTCTTATTCTCGTCATGATTCATTCGACCCTCAACTCCCATATACACCACAGTCACCCACCAGTCACTCTCCTGTTCCCTAACCTTTACTGTTAATACATCACCCTTATTATACCCCAGTCCACTGTCTAACTCCCTAGTTAACTTGATCTCCTCGATGCTCCTACCCTCCTTCTCCCTCATAATTACCCCCACACCTCCACCTTTCTTCTCTCCAGCTTGCCTACCTCTACCGATTACTACCCAGCCCCCTTCACTCCACCCAACGTTATCATGCCACCCAGTTTCACCTACTCCTATCACATCATACTCTCTCCCTTCTTCTATCAGAGTCCTCCACTTTCCCTCACTCCACCCATTCGTGTTCAGGAAGGCAAGCAGCATCTCTCCCCTCCGCGCCCTTCCCTATTCCTGCCTAGCTGTCCTAGCCTCCTCCCAGTGCTGGGCCCACTCCACCACATTCCACGCCGTCCACACCTTCCCAATGTTGGACAAGTGGATACCGTCCTGTGCCCACACCTTCCTCCAATCCATCCTCTCCCACAGTTTTAATCCATCACACCCCCAGTCTTCCAGCTTTGCAACACACCTTCTATTGACCAGTTTCCTCTCCTGGCCAAACCTCCCTCTCTCCTTACCTCGCCTCATTGGGATACACATCACCAAGGGCCGCCTGTTAATTCTCTCCTTCACCATACTCACTATCTTCTCCATCACCCTTGTCGTCTCCATTCCACCTATCCCCTCCAAACCGTTCCCTCCTCCCTCCACCAACACCAGATCCTCAGGCCTTAGTTGGCTGAGGTTATCCTCCACAGTGTTGTGGATGTCTCTGATGTTGGCTCCTGGCACGCTTTTCTCTACTACATCGTACCTGCCTTTTGCCAGGGATTGGATCTCCTGCCTTGTGCCTTCGCTGCTGTTGATCTTGATCTTGATCTTGATGTTACAGGTGGCCTGTGTTTACAGGCCTCTCTGCCACGTATAGAAATATTGTTTTAAGCCATTCAGTGTTGTTTATTCAATGCATACCGTTTCTATACGTTATAAAACTTTTGAGGAACCAAGTTCGCTGGCAAATTTGTCGGCAGAGACGAGCATGGACCGTTCCGCCAGAGCCTGACAAAATTTGCCGACAAATTTGTTGGCGCTCGCTGTCCCTGGCAAAATTGCCGACGTCGGCGAATTTGTCAGTCGTGTGACCATGAAAAATTGCCCGTGTGACCCGGCCAGTCTGTAGGCGACACTTTCCTCACTCCTTAACAGCCATTGTCGACTCCAAAGCCTCCTCTTCCTCATTTATACACAGAGGAACATACTCTCTCTCTCTCTCTCTCTCTCTCTCTTATTATATGAATTACCCTCATTCCTTGATGTGTCTTAGCAGCAGCTGAACAGCTGATTGGCACCTCGTCCTGTCTCTCTCTTCTGGGACAGTTACAAACTAGCCGGGACAGGGATTCAAAATCAGAACTGTCCCGGCTAATCTGGGACGTATGATAAGTTGGTAACCCTATGTAAGACTGTAATTGTAAGGATGCATGCGGCACTGGCCGCCACTCGTCTCATCCAGAACCCGGGAGAAACTGAGAACTTGTGGGCAGCGACTGGCCTCTCATTGTTATTGTTTTGATCCAGCGAATCCAAAACAGATTCTGCTGTTCTATTTGCACCCAATTAATCCAAAACGGATTCGGATTCCGAGCAGAATCCGGACTAGATTATTGAGAATAGAAGAGGCCTTAACACTTCGCCTATCCTGCTTTACTGTTGACTTGTCCACCAAAACTCGCACCACAAATCGGAATTTCACAATCACAAGGCGCACAAATCTACTTACAGAGTGTTCTCCAGTTGTCTACAGTATCCAGCAGATCTCCAATGGACTGTTGCGTACATCCACAACGACCAACAGCACTTGTTTACAGCACTTGTTATTACACTTCAATGGGTACGAGTAAGTATTGTGTTCTTGGCAAAATCAGCGAATGGAGTGGCAGTGGACTGCGTGCCCAACCAACTCATGCACCACGTATTAACTCCCATACATTGCCTTGAGTTCAGGCGAGAACTTGTTTAAAGCGACATCAAGCGACACCTGATCCTGACTATTTTAGTTGTTACATCGTTATTTTATATAAATATGACAGTATTCCTAAATATTTGTTCTAAAAAGAGACGAAATCTAAAATTGCCGAAACCTCTCAGTCGATGTCAACATGCCGGCAGAAATGAGGAAGAGGCTGACCGTGCCTTTATTATTGTTATTCACGTGTGTGTGGACTCGCTGTGAGGCAAATGACGTCCTAGGTTGCGGTGGATACGTGAGGAGTGACGTGGACATCAATTACGCACAAGTTGGAGTGAAGCTGTAAGTATTATGTTGGGGTGACAGCTGATGCCACTCACTGATACATCTTTTCTTGTGACCTCTGACGCTTTATATCGCTTCGTAGGTCGTCACATATACTTCTACCTTCAGGAGACGATGGTAGGTTAGCTCTGTGGTTCAGTGGTCAGCTAGTGGCCTAAAGGTTGCCAGTTCAATCTTGGCTCACGGCAGCTTCTTGGTGAGAAGTAAAACACTCGCTAATCCTAATCGGCTTTTTGGTCACCTTTTATGATCCACCTGGAATACAGTGATAGTATTCTTGCAACTCCCACCACAGGATAAACCTTCATAATATATCTACATAGACCTTGAAGGAAGGTAAAAAAATAGTGTTACTGGTCTTTTTGCATCTTCAACAGTTTTCTCATACAATACTATGCAGCTATGTCATTTTGTACCTCATTACAACTGAACCAATATAGCAAATCAGATTTTAAGATCAATATTTTTTCCATAGAAAGTGAATGTGATTAATCTTTATGTTTAAAGAGCAAGAAGCACTACTGATTTTACTAAGATGTAGATTGTCATACATGCACTGCTGAAAATGATGAGGCGTTACATTTTCTTTTAAGTTGTAGTCCAGTTTATAGTGTGTTCAAAATATTGGTTGTGAACAGTTTTGTTGTAATTCATTATTTCTACTTCAGGTTCACAAGACAGGGAAATCTTAAGTATGAAACAGAATGTGCACCAAACAATGGCTATTACTTCATGCCGATTTATGACAAGGGACAGTATATTATAAAGGTAAGTTGAATTATGTGATTCAAACGCTATTTTAGTACTATTACTATTATTATTATTATCACTTATATGTTTTGTTATTATTATTATTATTACATTATTATTATTATAATTATCATTATAGTATAGTATCATTATAGTAGTAGCAGTTGTAGTAGTAGAAGTAGTAGTAATAGTAGTGGTGGTGGTATTGTTGTTATTATTATTATTATTATTGCCTCCTGGCTAGTACAGTGGTAGCGTGCTGGTCTTGCATTCGCTTGGTCGGCAGATCGAGTCCCCGCCCGGGCTTGTGATGCTTAAGCTGTTTACTGGGGAGGAACTGCTGTGGTCGGGCACCACAGTGGGGGGTTGGGCTTGCCTGGCTGACGTTCTGGAGAGCATTTTCATTGATGGATATCGGAACTGAAACCCATGCAACTTTAACTTTTAACTTTATTATTATTAATATTATTAATAGTAGTAGTAGTAGTAGGAGTAGCGGCAGCATTGCTCTTATACATCGTATTTTTAGTTTTATATGGGTATTTTCTGTTGTAAAATCCTACTGCACAGTGTGGATGGGGTGATTTTTTTCTTCCACAATGGGCGAGGGACTAAGTGAGAAGAGTGTGTGTGTGGGGGGGGGGGATACCACACGCCCCCCTCCTCCACCTTTTTTTCAGGGAGGACATTCTGGTATATATACTTATTTCTAGTTTTTTTATTTATTTATTTTTTTTTTTTTATCTATTTATATATTTATTTATTTTTTTTTTTTTTCAAGGTGTCTCCACCATCGGGTTGGAGCTTTGACCCTGAAGAAGTTCCCGTGAGAATTGACGGAGAGTCCGATGCATGCAGCCAAGGGAAGGATATCAACTTTCACTTTAAAGGATTTGCAGTAATAGGAAAGGTTAGTATAAAAGTGTTTGATAGTAATTGAAAAGTGCTGTAATTCATTGATGCTTTACATCCAAAACACAGGTTATCAGTATCACCTGCTTCCCTAGTACATACTGGTTATCTGAGATGCAATGCTAATTTGAACTTGCTAGTATTGTCCAGAATGGATATGATCTCTAACCTTACTGTATGGAACACAGGTTGTAAGCATTGGCAGCTCATCTGGGCCTGAGGGAGTGACTGTATTCCTGCACCGAGGAGACACACTCATCCAGACAACACACACCTCAGTTGGAGGGTCGTATGTGTTCACGCCGCTGTCATCAGGAAAGTATACAGTGGTGGCGTCACATCCTTCATGGACTCTCATCAAAAACCAGGTATAAATGTTGTCCTTTTGGCTCTTGATATACACTTAGAAAAATATAAATTACCAAGCCAATGTCACCTTTGTTCCTGGCATCTCTCACCATTATAGTACCAGTAATGCAAGATAATCTACAAAGATCCATACTCTATCTACCTCCAATATTTACATACTTACATACAAAATATTAAATTCATTACTGCCCCACTAATATGCAATACAAACAGACTTTTATCTTGTATTCATCCTCAGCTCATTGAGTCCAGCAGGTTTCCAATATAGGGTTACCTAAGGCAATCCAGCATGCATAGTAAACTATTTGTCTGAGTGTGAACCACAAACATAATATGGAATATGAAAGAGTTATCTTGATGTTTTGTCAAGATTATCTCAGACACAGTTATCACGCCTTGAGTATACAAACTAACTCTCACATATATTAATGTAATCCTCTTCCCACAGGTGACAGTAGAGGTTGCTGATGAGAATGGTGATGCTGGAGCTTCCATTGTGGTAGGTGGATACTCTCTCTCAGGAAGTGTCATAACTGATGGACAGCCAACCTCTGGAGTCAACTTTATTCTCCACACCAAAGACAGCTTAGCAGCAGAACCAGGTAAAGGTGGCATCTTGCAGTTATTTAGTAGTAGAAATGAAAACTACTTTGCTGCAGTAATTGTCATATTAGTCATAAATTGGCACTACTAATTCAATGTTCCCAAATTCACACTGAAGTGGAATTTACCTAAAGAGGACAGGATATTTGCATCACATGAAGAGGCATTGAATCATTCCACTTGAAAGTGTCAATAGATTACATGAACACATCTTTGCAGCATGCACGCCTGGCAGCCCCTCAGGATACGAGAATACCTTAGGCTTACCAACGGTGTGTTACATGGTGTCAGATAATACTGGCTCATTCACCTTTGGCCTGGTACCCCCTGGAACGTACACCCTCACCCCTTACTTCCACTCACCCACCACCAAGTACGAGGTGACACCAAGCAAACTGGAGGTGGTTGTCACGCATAATGATTTTGTACTTCAGCAACCCTTCAAGGCAAGTGATGGACCTTAGTGTTATGTGAGAGGCTTGTTTTATATCCTTGATATTTCAACAAGTATAAGTTAAAGTTGAAAGTTATTGAATTATTGTAATTGGTTATTCAGTAGTGATTTAATATTCATGATAATGGTGGGACAGTGATGATTAATGGTTCATCTATGTCATGATGGATAGCATTAATGACTATACTAATTTGTTTCCATCATAATAGTTTTTTTATGTAAGAAAACTGTCCAAAAGCTACTAGAAAATATATAAATAAAGAAGTACACAACTCAAATTGCCACTCCCTTAAGAGAAAATAAGAAGTCATAAAAACGTTTAGTTTGTTTTGTTTTGGACGTGTTGATTATGTTACAGATGATTAATGTACCTTGTTCACTATCACATCCTCACACTGTTTGGCAGGTGGAAGGGTTCAGCATGAGTGGCAGAGTAACCAAGAGTCCTGGAGGGCAGGTCATTGCTGGCGCCAAGGTCATGCTAGATAAAGTCAGAGCTACAGTCACAGACGAAAATGGACTTTATTACTTTGAGAACATTCAGTCTGGGAAGCACAAGATTAAAGTAACCGCAGGTATGTGATCCTCAGGTTATTAAATGTGTGTGTGAATGTAAAAACAGATCATTCATAACTTGTAAAGAATGTATCACAGGATTCTGAGTTTTGAAAAATGTATCCTAGGTAATGTTTTTTGTATATTGCAGACAAGCTTGAGTTTGAGGAAGCTGTTGTGAACATCAACCCAAAACATCCAGTTGTAGGTGACCTCTCTCCTTTGAAGTACGAGGTGTGTTTCTCCGTTACTGTGGAGAAAACAGCCTCCCATAGCGGCCCCTGGTGAGTGGGTGCTTCAGTGTTGCACAACTCATTCCTCAACCTCACTATTCATATATAAGTGTTTTATGACTCCCAAGCTACTTTGACTTAGAGCACGACATTATTCTTTATGATGATAATAATGCAATTGCAATTATTTTCAATTTTAATGTAATTTTTTCCCTCCCTTTTACAGGACCATAAAGATAACTGGAGGTGCAAAGTCTCCACAAAGCCTCCAGACAGATGTGGATGGACTAGGTTGCATCTACCTGACTCCCAGCTCCTACTCAGCCTCAGTGAAGCTCTCCCAAGCGGCAGATGAGGCAGGCATGAGGTAATGTGTTTTTATTTTTTATTCAGCTAAATTCTACCATCCTATTGGTTCTGATTTGTTTGGGACATTGTAGTGCAGATGACTATAACCTCAAGTAATATGAATTAGATATTAGATTTCAGTCATTAATGTAAAAATTTTAATTTCATCATTGTTTTCTTGTATTGCAGGTTTGGTCCTCTTGAACACTTGTTTAGTGTTACATCAGAACCTATTGAAGAGCTTGCATTCTCTCAGTTTTTGGGTGAAATATCTGGGAGAATCTTATGTCTGGAGGAGTGCCCCACCCTCACTGTGACCCTTCAGCCTGCCCAGGGGAGGTCTGGTGCTCCCCGCAGTGTAACAGCCAAAGATGGAGCATTCTCCATCATTGAAGTTGTTCCCGGGTCATACCTTCTGAGTGTCCAGAAAGATGACTGGTGCTGGAAACTTAAGACAGTCCCAGTAACTGTAAATACACAGAATGTTGAAGTTTCTTTAGAGCAAGTAGGTTACCAGCTGACCCTCGCCTCCTCTCATGAAGCCACCCTCAGCTACTCCACAAGCACTGGAGCCTCAGGGACCATTGTGGCTCAGAAAGGCAGTACACTTGTCTGCATGTCAGGGCCAGGCATATACACCCTCACACCAGTGGGCTGCCATAAATTTGGATCTACTCAAATTAACTGGAACACCTCCTCACCAAACTTAGTCACTCTCTCTGCTACTAAGCATCAGCTGACTGGTGCTGTGCGAACAGCTGATGTGGCACCATTTACTGTTGAGGTTCAGTCTGGCGGCAGCAAAACTGTTCTTGGTCCCCTCAACCCATCCCCAGAGGATCCACACCTTTATGTGTTTGAACTGTGGGTCCATGAAGGGGAGACCTTAACTCTGACTCCAGGCTCCCCAACAAACCTGTATCAGTATGAACCAAGTTCTCACACTCTGACAATGCCTGCTGACTGTGTGCTCAACACAGTCACCTTCCAGGCCGAGCGTGCACTTTTCATTCACGGCAGAATTACTCCACCAGTAACAGGGGTGACTGTCACTGTTGAAGGCAGTGGTAAAGTTCACACCTACACCTCAGATGCAGAAGGCAAGTACGTAGCAGGACCGCTCGATAATTCTGTCCAGTATACCGTTAATGCAGAAAAGAGAGGCTATGTAATGAATGCCTTGAGTGAGACGGGTCATTTTGAAGCTTACAAGTTGGCAGAAATTGTTGTGGAAGTAAAGGATGAAAATGGTGCACCCCTTCCTGGAGTTCTTCTGTCAATGTCAGGAGGGAAAAGTTATCGGCAAAACAGTCTAACAGAAAGTGACGGCACCATTGGCTTTTTGTCCCTGACCCCAGGTGACTACTTCCTGCGTCCTATGATGAAGGAGTACATGTTTGACCCAGCCTCTAAGATGGTCACTGTGGAGGAAGGAGCCACCATCAGGATCACCATTAAGTGAGTACTGTAGTAAGATACTCTAAGTCACACTGAATACAGTTCCAAACATTATGATGTTGAGTGAGACGGGTCATTTTGATGACCCGTCTGATGTAAGATTACAACTTGTATGTAAGACTTTTTCATCCCAGGCGGAGGGATCTTCTTACTATCAGAAATATGTTGGAAAAGAAAAAACATTATCAGTACTTAATATCAGTATAGTTTTTAATTCATTATCTGGAATCTTGACATAATAGAATCATCAACGATACAATCAAATACTAACAGATTCATTACTGGTGGTTTACTTTAATCTTTATATTGAGTAATGATTCACACTAAAAAATTCTTTGCTCTCCTTATCTTCCTTCAGTGGGTCCCGTGTGGCATACAGTGTTTATGGCCACACTGTCTCCCTGAGTGGTGAGCCGGAGACTGATGTGGTAGTGGAAGCTGCAGGACAGGGCTCAGAGTGTGACCAGTACCAAGAGGAGGCTGTATCGGATGCCCAGGGTGGCTTTAGGATCCGTGGACTCTATCCTAAGGTGTGTCTCCAGCCCTGTAACACTCTCTATCTCACTTTAACACTATAGTTCTATCTGGCTTTCCATTTATACCTCTTTGAATTAAAGTCTATTAATATATCTATCTCTGTGACTTTATATGTTTATGTATTCATCCTTTTATACCTATCTACTGACTGTGTGTGTTTATTTTTTGTTTCTCTCTCTCTCTCTCTCTCTCTCTCTCTCTCTCTCTCTCTCTCTCTCTCTCTCTCTCTCTCTCTCTCTCTCTCTCTCTCTCTCTCTCTCTCTCTCTCTCTCTCTCTCTCATTTTTTTATATTTTTTATCCAGGATATATTCAAGTGTTGTTTCTGATGAATTGTAAGCTTGAGCAGTACACTTTTAATTTCCTTTTGTGGAGCATCATTATTTCTTTCCATTGCCTTCAGTGCCAGTATGAGCTGAGGCTGAAGAAGGGTAGTGGCATCAACCTTCACGTGCAGAGGACCCTTCCATCAACACGCTCAGTCCATGCAGACAACAAGGACGTGCGTGACCTCAGGCTCATCATATTGCGGCCTTTCAACCAAATGGATGTTGCACTAAAGGTGGACACAGACCCTCAACACTTGTCATCCCTTGTGGCCCAGCTGTACCGTGAAGACCTACCAGACTCCCCCATCCAGACCATCAAGCTTGGTCTTCACCCCTACTTCATGCTCCCGCCCATGAATGCTGACAAACGAACTTACTTTGTGCGTTTAGAGTCAAATTTACCTTATTCTCAATATCATTACTCCACCTCAGAAGTCACATTTGTGGCCGACTCTGCATTCAAGCATTTGAATTTGAGCTTCAAGCCAACATTGAGAAGTGTTGATGCTGAAATGAGTCAAGGAACTGTGGTTGGGTTTGCTACTGCAATTATCTTGGTTATGCTTGCTTTCAATTATGACAAGATGGGATCCCTGATGGAAAAGGTATCGCATATCACGACCACAATGACAGCTCCCAGAATGACCCAAAAATCCTCATCAGCAACATCTGAGGTGCCTTCCACAGAAACAGGAAGAAAAAGAGTCAAGCCAAGAAAGGTTTGACTAAGCAAAACTAAAGATTTTTGTTGTTATAAGTGTAGATTTTTATTTGATGTGTTCTACATGATTTTTCTAGAATGCCGTGTGGCTGCTTGCCACAAATAGATTTCTTTTGAGTGTTTGTTCATCTTCTATTTGTCTTACTGTCATATAGTGTGAAATGTTTGCGTGATAAACAAAGGAAAGTTGTGAATGTTTATGCAAATGCTAAATTGTTGGTGTAAATTTTTGTAAGGTATATTAGATGTGTTTCTTCATATGTGATATATCCATAATTATACAAACATTACCACAGGAGTTGTACCTTTCTTAAATTGCACAAATCTTATGTAGTGAAATAATTAGAATTGCTCTATGAAGTACAGTTTTGTATAAAATAAAGTTTTGTTGAAATAATCTAATCTAAGCTTATATTTCACGACCCTCACGTCATTTAAATTGTCTTATGTTATGTGAGTATATTCTTTGGAAGTCCCCCTACAACAATGTTTATGCCTTGATTACGTGCATGTGTGTGAGACTAAACTCCATTCTTCCTCTACACCCTCTTTAACAAGGAGTGTAAGCTAAGTATATAGAGATATACCTATTACCTATTTATTATTTAATTATTTAATTTTTTCACCTTCACTTCCTCTCTTATTCATCTTATGGCATTAAAAGTCACATCCAGAACAAGTGGCTGATAAAATTATATTGATTACATCACCTTAAGGTTCTGATACCTTATGTTGCATGACTCCTGTAATTGATTTCAAAAGAATGTATGTGAGATCTTGGGTGTTGTTTAACCCATTAGTGTCTAGAATGTCATCATGTCATGAAGAAATGTTTGGTGTTGATACAAACTGTTTTGGTACAATGGTGACCTGATCTTGCTTGGCAGTACTAGGAAATTATCACTGAAATATGACATGTGATTCTCCATTAGATATAGTAAGAGGTATACCATAAACTACATAACAGGGAGACAAAAGGAATGTAAATGAGAATGAGACAGGCAGGAGTAAATGTGGAAAGATTTTAATCAAAGGGGAAGCAGTTGAGATGTGTGAGGAAAGTTGGAGTGAGTGAAACCAAAAGATGTCAGATATCAGGGTTCGTATAGCACTGGAGAAAAATGTGTGTGCAAGTGTGGCAAGGGTGGAGCATGGACGTGTGGATGCGGTGTGAGTGAACATTGGGTTTACTCAAAGTAAAAAGATACAAAGTACAAAGTAAAATTTTGCTTCCTTTCAGATATTGTGGCTATATAATTTTTTTCTTTTTTCAGTTTTTAGTTCACCAAATAAAGTAATTCCCTTCTCAGGATATAACATAAAGTTATTACCCTCCCAACATTAATGATAGTCTAGTTTAATATTTTCTTCTAACTTCATTATTTACTATAATATGTCCATGTCTACATGGTATTCCCTTCTAACTGTTTCCTGTCAGCACGCTACTGGAAGGAGAGGTGGGCCTGTAGCCTGTCCTACGCTTAGTCTACTATGTATATAGTGTATATACATAAGAGTATGTAGTCCAACATATACCCTATATAGATCAATAAGTCAATGTTTGTTCATATGTAGTACTCATCCTTACGTACTCTTCTAACAGAAGTAGCAGACAGCAGTTTTGATTAATAATGTTTTTTTTTCTCTTCAAAATGACCATATAAAAAGGTATGCGGGGAACAAGAAAAAAGTAAATTACTAAATTGTGTTATAATATAAACTAAAAAATAAAGTGATGCCAAGCCAAGCGCCACATGACAACTCCCTGCACAGTGACACTTGAACAATAAATACTTCCTTGGCAACAGCACCAGCTGAGTCAGATGATGGTGGTGGTAGATCGTGAATCGTGATACACTGATACGTGAGTCAGGTCAACGTACTGCACACTACAAAAGCGTCTTGGTGCGTCTTGTGACCACTGACCACTGTGACCAGACCACTCCAAGCTGTAGAGGCGACATCACCTTCAGAAATAAGGTTACGAGGTGACGCTTCAACGTTTATAAATATGCTGCATTTGGTATACCTTGCTTTAGACGGAATACTTCAATAGAGTTGAATATAGAGTGGCTGCTTGTACTGTGTAGTTGGTATTTTGTCCAAATATCCTATTGTTGCCTTATATATGAAATATGTCTTGATATCTCAAAGGTTGACCCATAAGCAGAATAGTAGGACAAGGAGTAGGATGTGGTGGTGGTGGTGTAGATATACCTGTACAACAACTACCATTTGATTTATATTTCCTGTTTTAATGTGTTAGTATGTGCCGTATTTATCTCAATTATCTGTTGTTTTTCTCGCTAGTTTCCATTTTATCACAAGAGTATGATGTACCCAGCCCTTGCCATGTTCGATATAATTTTGACTAATATGCAAAAAGAGGTTCGCAAATCATTTTAAAAAGAAAATTTGGTGTTTTGATGCGACTGATTTTGATTAATTCCTGGGCAGAGCACTTGTTACGATTTTCCCCTGTGAGTGACCGGGTTTTTTTTTTTAGGTGGAAGAACATCAAAACGAGATATTTGCTGTATAAATGAGGTCTAAATTTGCTTAAATGATAAAAAAAAAAATGTACTGCTTTCCCCAGAGAAATATAAATACTTATAATAGACTGCAAGGTGATAATGGCATATAATGTAGTACATCAACTGAAAGAAAAACTGACAAATATAGATACAGAGATAGGACCATACGAGTGTATTTCAGCAGGCCCTGTATACTTCAACTAGGTAAACACACACACACACACAGGGTTAGGGCCAAGTCTAACCCTGGGGCGGTGATTGGCCAAGGCTCGATGTATGTATTTGCCAAGTTTACCTAGATAAATACGCACATCTGCCTACATGGAGCCTTGTGCCCAGGGTTAGGCTTAGCCCGTACCTGACCCACACACCCGCTTTCCTTGTTACTGTCTTCACAGTCACACACAGCCACGCGGACGATGGTGTCATATTGCTTTCATTGTGGTAAAAATTATGTTATAATGTTATATTTTTGAAGGCATAGCAAGGACACTGATCATTTGTAGAAATTGACACTGCAAAGTCCCCAGAACTGTTTTTTTAGGTAACTTTTCTATGAATTTACCTAATTTTCTTTCTGATTTATAATGTTTACTTCAAGGTGTAGTTGGCTCCTTCATAAGTGTGTATCTAACATTTGTCTTGTTCTTCAACATATTTATGGAAGCTTGGCAAGCATGGCCATTTTCATCTGTAGGACTTTTTATTTACCTTGATCTCCTCAATTATAGTTTTGTTGTTACTCAATGTTCAGTCCACAGTGCTACCTTATTGTCTGGTCTAATCCATAATATTCCATGAACATGCTGCACAAGAAAACAATGTCTGATCTTTTCTAGAATTAAGCAGTCAATATCATAATTTTTGCTTTGTTTTTGGTTATATATATGTAGCAAACAATTCTAGTTTGTTTATAAGTGTGTATAATTGAAGATGATGTGCTTCTCCTTTCTAAATTCAGTTTCTTACTTTTCATGTAATTATTATATTCATTAAGCCAGGAACTTCAGATACGCATTTAAATCTTTATCTCACATTTTTTTTTTTTTTTTTTTTAATTCCCAGCAGAAAACATGGAAGGTTGGTTGAAGGTGTTGGTGTGTGTGGTGCTTGTTGTGGGAGGTGCAGCAGACACCCCAGCCAACTGTACCTTTGATGATGTGCGAGGGGACTGGATCCTCTATGAGACGGAGCGCATGGGTGATGCTTCCATTGACTGTGATAACATGGGTTAGTAGTCTGACAGTCTTGTAAATGTTTAAGGAATTGTATGACTGAAGTTCGGATATAGCATGAAAAATCCTGTTTAAAGGTAAGTTATGCCTGAAAAAATATTTGCACATTTATTTAGTTATGCTTTGTGGTGGGAGCTGCAACATTACTACCACCATATTCATTACGGTTCATAAAAGGGAAAAAAAAAGGACAGAGCGAGGGATTTGGGAAGCCCTTTGTAAATTTTTCCTACAAAAATACAAGACTCAAAAGGGGAAGAGAGTAATATCTCCCCTAACCCTAAATACTGGATTGCTAAATTCGCATGGATGTATATCGTATGCATGAGTAAAAGGGAGATGATTGGCAGAATGTTTATGGAATGTGAAAGTTTGATTTTTTTAGCAGAGTGAAACAAAAATTAAAGGGATGTGTAAGTGGAAGAATGTCAGGTGTGAACAGAGGGAAAGTAATAGAATGAGGAACTACCACGCGTTGGCCTCCGGGCCTTTTGTAGCTTCCTTATATTCTTATGTTCTTATGAGTCTGAAATAAGTGTTAGTGAGGTATTTAGGGTGTTCAAAAATAATAGTAATAGCAGTGGCAACAGAATTGGTTGAGTATAGACCTCTGAGGATCCAAAGAGGAGAGGAAGGCCAGTTTCAAAATTAAAGGATAAGGTTAAGGATTACATGCATGAAAGAGTTGCAGCTAAAGGAGGAGAGATTAAATAAGCAAGGAGGGAGTGTTTAAAGGTGAGGTAAAGTGGGGGCACATGTTATAGTAGCACGTAGCTGCAGGAGAAATGAAAGCTTTTCTGCTGTGGCCATCTCCTTGGTTGAAGTACCCAGAGGGAACGAGGCATCAGAGACTATGAATAGATAGGTAGATTATTTACAGTAGGTAGTTTGACATTTATGCATCATTCAGTCTTAATGAACAGATGAATGAAATATATTCCAGGCCCCATCATCCACAAAAAGACGGTAAGCCTGATGTACCCCAGCGTGGCGGTGGACGAGTTTGGAAACCGTGGCTTCTGGACCATGGTGTACAACCAAGGCTTTGAAGTCAGAGTGTCGGGAAGGTCCTATTTTGCTTTCTCCCTCTATGAAAAGGTATGCTCATATAACATAGTTGGGCAGGTTGCCAAAATGGAATGGCATGCTCAATCAAATCTGCGATACATTTATTTTGTAGAAGAGAAACAGTAAAATTGATTATCTTATATACCTTCAAATACTGTAATTCATATTACAGTAATATTTGTATTTGGAATGCTTGAATAGTTTGCATATTATTGACACTAGATACATCATACAAGAAATACTCCATGAAATGTAAATTTGGTAACGTCATCATAATACATCTCAACAGAGTGGCCAAAAAGTGGTGTCAAAATGTGATAAAACCATGAATGGCTGGTCAAGGGATCTTACTGTCAGGAACTGGGCATGTTATCGGGCACAGAAGAAGACTCCGGTGCCTCCAAAGACTCATGTCACATCCACAAAACAGGTTAGTAATGAAGGTATTTTGCATAAGCATTTATTTCTTGTAATAACTGATTTATATGTATGTGTCAGATATATATAGTATTGGTGGAGTACTAGAGAAATATGTGATCCTATTCCCAAGGAAGTCTTTATTCTTAGATTGATTCTCCATTATCCGAGTCTTGACCTATAACTTAGCTTAGTGATGTAATGTTATGAAAGGGATGAATGATCCTAAGATGCTAATTTAGATTGATCTCTCCCAGGACAATACTCTGTACAGAAACAACCAGGAATTTGTGGACAGAATTAATTCCAAGCAAAGCAACTGGATTGCAAGTGTTTACCCAAACTATGAAACAATGACCCTAGGAGACCATCAAAGGCGGGCTGGTGGTAGTGTGTGAGTTGACTTAGTATTAGAACCATTACTTGAGTATGTCTGACCACAAGTTTAAGATGGGTTATTGTGTGCTGAGAAGTCAAGATAATGAACATTCTTGACAAGTTTTTGTGTTATGAATATTTTGGACTAAGTCAGATTGTAGTCTTCCTTCACACATGTATAATTTCAATTATGCAATATTTTAGAGTGATTGCAGTGGCAATATTAATAGCTTTAGTAGTAGTACAGGTATATAATTTTTTATCCAAAATTCTGAAAACCGTAAACCGAACATTTTTACATGGATATCATTTGCAAAAATGTTGGCCTCTTTCTGAGGCGAGAGTTAACTGGAATACAGGCAACTATTTGTTTTGTACTTTTATGGCATGTAAGTGTACCCGGTACATAAGTACATTTTCAAGTGTTTAGTTTAAGCCAGGTTATGTATCAAGTGTTACTTAAATTTTTTTATTTAGATTTAGTAGATTTATAATATACGTTGTCATTGCTAACCTTGACATGACTATGAGGGTGTTGATGTCTGCAGTGTTGTGTTGGTGGTATGCTTTCTTGAACATTTACTAGATTTTCTCATGTTACTGATTTTGTTAGCAAATCAAAATGTCATCAATACCACACCGGCACTGCTCACACCGACAATGAACAGTCGTGCTACATTGTAATTTTATAATTACACTCATACATAACAAAAACTGCTAAAAACAATAATTACAAAATCAGTAAAATTCTGAATTCTGGAGAGTGTCTGGTTTCCAAAAGTTTACAGATAACTTGTATTTTTACTAATTTATAATTTTTCTTGATATATCAGAAACCGTTGGCACCAGTAGGTTTTACGGAGGCAAAGTTGGATTTGCCTCTTGCCTGTTATTTGGCGTAGGTTTATTTTTTATTTTTTATAGTGGTGCCTCAAATGTTTATGTTCCTGTAGTATTATTTGTGTGATATCACCAGATCAACAATGATGGTTGGAATGCATGCTGTGCCATCCTCCTTCTTCTCCCGCCTCCGCTCAGCTGCAGCACCTGAGAAATGGGATTGGCGATCAGTAGACGGTGTCAACTATGTTTCCCCAATCAGGTGGGTTTGCAACACTTTTTTTTCTTTTTTTTTCTCTCTCTCCTTTTTTTTCTTGAAGTGATGGAGGTATCGTCCTTTGATTCTTCTCATGTTTTAAGGTCACCTTTTCTGATAAAAAATAGTAAAAAAAATAACCAAATGTAATGTGTGCAGTGTGCTTTATAAATGTATGTTAACTTAATTGCAAGAACAGGATTGCAAAGGAGAAATTGGGAAGTTAAATGGGACATGATTGCATTGGTGATGTTTTGAGGAAATGTTGATCAAGGTGGTTTAGGCATGTGGATAACTATGAGAGCTGTACCATAAAACCTTGTATGTACGGAACAGAGACCCAGATATAGAGATGAACACTGGTGAGTGTTGACAGAGGAATGGCAGGTATCTGAAATACCTATGTTAGGCACTCAGGTGCCATCGCATCCATAAGTGAAAGAAAGGCGACGTGGCAATAGATGACTGAAGATTGATGTGGCAAACAAGGGGACCAAACATAATGATGAATAACAACATACTGGTATCATATGTGTACAAATATGAAAATTTAAGAACAAAAAATATCATTAATGCTACCGTTATACAAAATGATTTTAGAGTTTTGATCCTGGACGGAGAGGCTGACAAACATCATGGCACTTGGAGAATTGCATTAGATAAACAAGGTTAACACAACAGTATTTGTAGACCCTTTAAAAGTAAGGGAAAATTATGAAATTAGTAAACAGAATTATTGTATTTTTCAATCACTAGTGAACAGACTCATTGTAACTATGTGTATAAGTATACATGTATTTCAAAATTAATTCTTAGTGGGTCAGTTTGTCTGCATGAATTTTATCATACTTTTTTCCACAGAAACCAGGGCAACTGTGGGTCTTGCTACGCCTTTGCCTCCATGGCTGGTCTGGAAGCACGTGTTAGGATTCTCACCAACAACACACAGCGACCTGTCTTTGCTCCTCAGGACATTGTGGGGTGCTCCAATCTGGCCCAAGGATGTGAAGGTGGCTTTCCTTACCTCATAGCCGGCAGGTAAATAAGAGGACATATCAATATTAATCTTGTATCTTGCCATGACTTTTTTTATATATATATTTTTTTCTCTTTAGATTCAATGTATGGAATGTTATTTATGGTTAGCAATTTTTCGTTGATGTTTTGTGTTTCAGATATGCCCAAGATGTTGGTGTGGTGCTGGAGGAGTGTGCTCCTTATGAGGGCAAGGATGATGTGTGTCACACCAGAACCCAATGTGGCCGTCACTACACTGCTTACTACAGATATGTTGGAGGTGAGGAATTAAGGGAAGAAATTTTTTATTATTATATCACTGTACTTTTTTTTTTTTTTTTTTCTCCTTTTTGCTCCAACATTTCTTCTTCAAAATTGTCACCTGTTTTATTAATTTTTTCCCGGAAAATGACTTTTAATTAATATGATCATTATGATGCATCATTAGCTAGACATCCTAACTATCTAAATCCTGGTGAAATATAAGATTAAAGGTTCATGAATAATTAATCATGCAGATATTTCTCAAATATAAAACTAATTGCATTTTAAACTAGAGAATATCAATATCAATCGGTATTTTAACAAAACTCAGTTAATGAGAAGGCAAGGCTATAAATATGAAGTACAGGGATTATTGCTCCTCAAAATATTCCTTGCCAGGCTATTTCGGTGGATGTAATGAGGAAGAAATGAAGCTTGCACTGGTGAAGGGAGGACCACTGATTGTGGGTCTGGAGGTGTACAATGACTTCCTTCAGTACAAGGGAGGGGTGTACCACCACACTGGCCTGCAGGATCGTTTCAACCCTCTGGAGGTAAGTTGAAAGAAGAGTGGTAGGGATGATGTGAAACATTTGTAGCACCATTTTTTATGATCATACAATTATCAGCTGCCAGATCATGACGCTTTATTTGTATGCCATGGAATCCATGCTGTCTTTGATTCCTCTTTTGAATTGATGATATTTTTTATACAGTGAACAAAATATAGTCTATTTATGGGATATGGGGTCTGTTCTTTTGACTTCTTGTCCAATAATAATAATGGTTGCATGTCTGTGCTGTAGCTTACAAACCACGCTGTGCTGCTGGTGGGCTATGGAGAGGATGGACATACAGGGAAGAAGTACTGGACTGTCAAGAACTCCTGGGGTGAAGATTGGGGTGAAGGAGGTTACTTCAGGATCCTTCGTGGCCAGGATGAGTGTGCCATTGAGTCCATGGCTGTAGAGGTTGTGCCTATTCCGTAGATGATATCAACTCCATTTCCCTGATTGGTCAGTACGGGATATCTATTAAGTAAAACTAGAGTGCAATCTAAATTTTGATCATGCACACAATCCCCATCACTGTCCATCATCATCTTTTCCTCCTCTCCCTTTTTTCATTGTCTCTTTCGTTATCAATGCCTCTTTTACTTCTACTATATCAATTTCTTAATTCTTCTTTATCTATGTTAATTCTGATAATTCTTATCAGAGGCTGATAAGATTTAGATGCTTTCCCAACATTCCCTGAAACAAATTGTGTTTATTTTTTGTATTATATTGGCACCATCATCATCGATTGTCCCTTCACTCTCACTCACGTCTTCTTCTAATTCTTTCTTGCACTGTGTTGTGTAGGTGTAGGAACGGTCTCAAGTAGCATCACATTTCTCATCCTTTCAAAGTCTCAGAGAAGGGTTAGGGCATCATGACTACCTTGATACCACCTAATAGGAATCACAGATGGAAGGCTCAACATCACTTGGTTAAGTCAAATATGTTACCTAAGCTTCTTCTTCTTCTTCTTCATTTTTTTTTTTTTTTTTTGGGGGGGGGGGGGGGGAGGGGGCACTCCATTGTATTGTGATGGGAACATGTTTTTTTTTCCATCTTGATTCAACCCTCTCTAGATGTACTATGTGTTGGTGTCAAGTGCTCTTGAGCCCAGGTTGTGATCCACCTTGGCACCAGCTGAACTGTGTGTTGCTCCACCTCTGGTACCACAAGGATCAGGAACTATTCAAGAGATGACTTACTTGCTACTTTCTATCAATGTGCTTAGACGATGTATATTTGGTTTTATCCATTTTACTCATGATATTGAAGAAATGTTTATATTCTTTACTTATACTCATGAAGATGTTAGTAAATACTTATACTCATGAAGATGTTGGTAAATAGTGATGTGTTCTTCCCAGTTTGCAAGACTGGATAACGTACATGCAATTATGATCAAGGACATTACTTAGCTTGCATATAGCTCAACATATTTACTCCCTTATTCAAGCTTCCATATTAACTGACATGGTGGCTTAACAGCATTTATTCACCTGATACTCTCAGTGTTCTCAGTATTAGTTACATTTGCATTGCTGTCAGTAGCCACATGGCTTAATTTGTTTAGTGACTTTATGGTAACTAAAGATGAATACTCAGCACTTGTATTTTCTATGCTCATGAACAAAAGTTGTGATAAGGCTAGATTTTGTGATGTAATGAAATTTTATGATATGGATGATATGTTTCATTACCTCAGAGAGAGAGAGGGAGAATTTACGTAAATTTACATTGAAAATACTTCACTGATAACCAAACAATTACTGTCGTCCTTGAGCAAGAGGATGAGGCGTGTGATGTGTGAAAGGCTACAACCTTACCCATAGATCGGCCTATAATGAGCTTCAATCTCTCTCCGGTAAGATAATGGCTAGCCATCACAAGTTCAGCACGTAATCATCAAGACACAAATAAATATAATATTTTTCTTCTCGTGAACCACGTAAACAGCAACAAGTGCAAGGGACTACTACTATTATTATATTTTGACCAATAAGGCGTACTTATCAAGTAGTCTTACTCCATGTATAATTGGATTACATAATACACAAACACTGGAATATATTCAATAAGTGGTCTCGTCTATCCTATGTAAATGCTGTATAAAGCAGAATTCTACCCATATTTCACTAGCCATGGACTCCAAATTATTATGTTTTCATGTTTCCTGTTCCTCCAATTTCAAAGCGGCGATATACTATTTAACCTTGAAGTAGAGGCATCCTATTCCTATTTGGCAACTCAAGTTGTAACACTACCCGACTCGCCATCAGTGGGCCGCCTTTATATGGCGATAGGCCTACCTCACCCCCTCCCAAGGTGACAACGACTCATCATGACTGCACCACATCTCACTCAACGAAGAAGGTAAAGAAATTATGAGGTACAATAAGAAGCGAAAAAAAAGTTGAAGAGGACATCAGACTAGAAAGAACAGTATGCAAAAGGTAACATCGAATAATGAGTTGTGTAATACAAATGAGAATTATATAAATCCAGACAAAAGAGAGAAAGGGAAAAAAAATAGAATGCCACAGACAATGTCTTTCTTACAGAGTCATCACCAAGTTTTCTAATCCTTGTAATCACTGGTGCCATATGGCCTTTGTTGCCTGGCACATTTTCCCCACCCCACATTACAATTACAATTGTAATCACTGTATGGGTACTATGGAATGATTAGTGTGGTGCCTGGTGGCGTCGAGTGCGATGGTCAGTGTTGCAGCGCAGCCTCTTGGTCTTACCTTTTTAGAACGCACAGTACGTATTTTGTGACGATCTGTTCGTTGAACACATTTTTTACATGGTGTTGCTGTATTTTTACAATGCTTTACAATTATCCCTTCTTATTGGGGCTGGTGAAAGAATATATCATTTACCTTTGTCTTGAGGATCACGCACTGTGATGTCCAGCCATTACCCTCCCGGAGAGATTAGAGCTCATAATAGCCAAATTTATGTGTAAGACTTTGCTGACCTTTCACACACCCCATCCTCTTGCTCAAAGAGGACAGTAACTGTTTAGTCATTAGTGATTGCAACGTGAAGATACATTGAGGAGTTTCCGCGAGCACCATGAGCCTCTCAACAAGAAACGAGGCGTCACTTAAAAAATCTAACCTTCGCTACTAGCGGGCAGAGGCCGACCAAGCCTTCATCAAGCATGATATAATCAAGACAAGAGAAAAAAAATCTAGAGCGAGGCGTGAACCAAACCATGCTGAGTAACCGGCCAAGATGTTACTGCTGAACTATCAAGCAGTGTATTTACATAGATGTAGTATACAGGGTCTGAGCATTTGTGTACATGTGTGTGTGTGTATGTGTGGTTGCTAACCTGCCGTATCCTTAACCCTTCTTCGCAGGGTCTTGACTAAAATGGCACTAGCTTCTGGACATCACGTGCAGGTCCTGGAAGGAGAGGAGCTGGCTAGGCAAGAGAAGGACTGGAAGGGTTATAAAAGCGGCCTGGTTCGCCTCACTCCAGGGCCTTGGGTCTTTCCGAAGCCTTTCCTGAACTTCACTGACAAGTATTACAAATTTCAGGTACTGGTTCGAGTGTGTGTGTTGTGTGTGTGTGTGTGTGTGTGTGTGTGTGTGTGTGTGTGTGTGTGACAATAGTAATAATAACAACAATAATAATAAAGTTTATTGAAATAGGCAGTCTTGCGACTGAAAATATACATTGGAGAGAGGGTGACATGATAACAAAAACTTGCCACACACACACACAAACAAATAAATAAAAGCAAAAATTAACTCTTAAGACAGACATTGGTTTAGGAATTGATCCCCTGCACTATGGTGCGTGTGTGTGTGTGTGTGTGTGCATTCTTTCACTTTTTTTTCACCCTGTGTTTTGCGCAGCAT
This sequence comes from Cancer borealis, assembly GCA_036785275.1. Taxonomy (NCBI): domain Eukaryota; kingdom Metazoa; phylum Arthropoda; class Malacostraca; order Decapoda; family Cancridae; genus Cancer; species Cancer borealis. Next base: position 12,099 of record JAXIVD010001279.1, on the reverse strand, counting down.
ACCTCTATTGTTTCCCTTTCCATGTTTGCATATTTTCTTATGATGAATCACTGTTTTCCATATTTAGACAAATTCATTGCATAATCATTTAATTTGCTATCTTTTGTTTTATTCCTTGAGACTTTTTACGAGTTCTGCAACACTATAGGTTCACTTATTAATATCACATCAGTACACGTTAAACTTCACTGTTTACCTGCCCAGCAAACATGGAATGAATGGGCCAATAATGGGCCAGTGCTGGCACTCCGGCATTGCAAGTGTTGGGCCAATGTTGTACATTTTGGCTGCCAGTACTGGCCCAATTTAATTCAGTTATCCGTTTGCACCCTGGCATGTATGGGCCCGATACTGGATCTATGTTGGGCCAGATGTTGGATCAATGATGGGCCAATAATGGCACACCTACATCGTGCCTTAATAGTATGGCAGCAATCGGACCAATTTCACCGGTTTACCACCTTGGATATTGGCCCAATATAAAACCTGAATTCAAACAGATATCGTCCCAACACAGGACCTGAATGTAAACAGACGTATATATATATATATATATATATATATATATATATATATATATATATATATATATATATATATATATATATATATATATATAAAAGGTGCATTGTTTGAAAAAAAAATTGTTTAACAATTTTTTATTAAAAAAATACAAAATGTTTTACCTAAATTATAGTGACTCATATATCACAGCCATTTAAAAATCACAATGTCCCTGCTGATGATTAAGAAGATGACAAAATTACTCTATAATTATTTAGTAAATAATACACCACAGACATCATCAAAAACCCATCTCCTTGTTACCAGGGATGACAGAGGTAGGGGTCAGAGGAAAGAGAAAACAAACAGTAGGTAAAAGGAATAGTAGAGATCACCCAATGAAATGGGTCACACAAGCAATTCACTCTACCCTTCAAGCCCAAGGGGATCACAGACTAAACCCAAACCAAACTGATCCACAACATAAGTCGCTTTTGGGAAAACCATTCCTCAGCCTTTAAACTTAAAACATCACACACAATTAAGACACATCAGACATGTTCCAAAATTACAGAAATGCCATAATATGCATGCAAAAAAATTTTTCCATTGAACTGAGGTTCACTTCAGGCACAGTGGATCTACAAACTAAAAAATAAAATAAAAAATAGCAAATTCATTACAAGCATACCAAAATCTAAACGAAAATATTCATCTCTTCATAAATTGTGAGAAGAGGAAAACAAAACAATTCGGTAAAATTGCAGTTTTAAGCCAATACACTATTGGTGGTTTTAATTATCCTGAATGTTTATGTACCGAGTACAACGGGCCAACTATCATTACGGTGATTCCTTTGCGGAATCACCGGTAAATCCTCGTATTCTCGACGCTCGTTAAGATACCTTGTTATGGTTTGAGTAGGTACTACTAGCGAAAGAGGATGATGAAAAAAACGCGTGACGTCACTGGAACTGAGGATATATATACCGGTCTGGGCGGAAGGTCAGTCACTAGTGTTCCGTGACCCCGCTCCAGACAGGTAAGCCTTCAGTGTTCCTAAAAGCCTTGCCACACTTGAAAAAACATTGTTATTAATATCTAACAGTAAATTGTCCTCCCGGATACAGCTGCCGAGAGGACCAGCAAAAGACTGTTTTTCGGTTGGTGTTTGACGAAGGCTGCATGTGGAGTTGCCTCTCAAACAAGGACGACGGCCAGAAGGACCCAGTGACTCTCAAACAATATTTGTGGCGTGAGTGTATTTTGGTCGTTTTTCCATCAGTTCCCTCACGTATAGTTAGGTAGGATAGAATAGGAATATTTGTGTTAAGGTATATGTTTATGTTTGTGTCGCTAAGGGTAGACTTGTTAGGCGACTCGTGGTTTCCCCAGGAGGAAATAACAGAAGTGGGTGAACAAGCGCTTGGTGGAGCAATAAAACCAGAGTGTTCAGAAGTCGGTCATCACGATCAGAGGAAGATGGAGTCCTTTATTATTCTAAACAGAAAAGAAATAACACCTTGCTCGATTCGTTGGTGGTGCCCACGGTAATGAAACGGAAAGCCCATGCTATGTTTTTTTTAATTGAAACGTCGGATGAGTGTGACGCGGGAGTTAGGGATATTAACTTATACGTGAGGGCGACTATGGTGGTGCCAAATACACACTCCTCCACTTCGAGGGTGGACGAGGCAGTTACTACTACAACCATCATTACAACCTCACCTCACTGTCAACGGCGACACAATCCACCGTGCCGCGGACAAGTTAACACTAGTTGTGGGTGATGGAGGTTCTATAGTCGACACGAGCGAGATCGTGTTTCCTTCCGAGGATGAGGATGACACGGAGGAACCACGCAGAGCCCGAAGGCCTGTGAGGAATTCCTAGAGGAGTGTTGAGAGGGAGAGATGGTAGTAAGTAGACCCCTGGGTGGTTAAAGGAAAGGTTACTGCCTATAAAAACTCTTTTGCAGCGGCGAGGAGATGCCGAACTGGTAAACTGGTCCCGCAGCTGAAGCAGAGATCACCGCAGTCCTGGGGGCTCTGTAGTGCCCAGGTAAAGGACTGGAAGTTCACCCCCCATGGATGAAGGCTTTGGTGAGACCCCGTCGAGGATCACCACCCTGCTCAGTTTGCCAGGACTGGTTGGGAGTTGGGTTCACCTATTCCGACCAGGAGGTCGAGTCACGTCTGACTCGGAAGTCTTGCATAGAGACAAGAAGAAAGAAGAAGAAGAAGAAGACCGGTCCCGACTTATGTTGATAATATATAAACTCATGTTCTTACGAGTGTGAGAATAAGAGGATTTATTTTTTTTAAAGAGGAAAGCCGTGTACCGAGTACAACGGGCCAACTATCATTACGGTGATTCCTTTGCGGAATCACCGGTAAATCCTCGTATTCTCGACGCTCGTTAAGATACCTTGTTATGGTTTGAGTAGGTACTACTAGCGAAAGAGGATGATGAAAAAAACGCGTGACGTCACTGGAACTGAGGATATATATACCGGTCTGGGCGGAAGGTCAGTCACTAGTGTTCCGTGACCCCGCTCCAGACAGGTAAGCCTTCAGTGTTCCTAAAAGCCTTGCCACACTTGAAAAAACATTGTTATTAATATCTAACAGTAAATTGTCCTCCCGGATACAGCTGCCGAGAGGACCAGCAAAAGACTGTTTTTCGGTTGGTGTTTGACGAAGGCTGCATGTGGAGTTGCCTCTCAAACAAGGACGACGGCCAGAAGGACCCAGTGACTCTCAAACAATATTTGTGGCGTGAGTGTATTTTGGTCGTTTTTCCATCAGTTCCCTCACGTATAGTTAGGTAGGATAGAATAGGAATATTTGTGTTAAGGTATATGTTTATGTTTGTGTCGCTAAGGGTGGATAAGCATTTGTAAGAGCACCACCACGGATATAGCGAGTACGTTATTTATTTTATTCATCATTAAAGTTAACCATTATTTTACCATTCTTGTTTTCTCTTCTTAACTGACCCTCGGTACATTTACATCGAATTATTAGGAGCATTTCTAACCCCATACTGACCAGTCAGAAAGCATTTCTAAAATAGACCCCAAACCAACCTAACCTGCCCAGACCTAACCTAACCGAATCTAACTGGTGGATCCCAAGAAATCATTTCTGACTGGCCAATATGAGGTTAGAAATGCTGCTAATAATGAAATATGAACCATCAAGTTTATTAAAACCACCGATAGTGTATTGGCTGAAACTGCAATAATAGTAACTGAAACTTGGCTCACAGGTGGTTTATTTGCCAACTCCTTGGGAGTGCCATCCCTTGTACATAGACGAAAATTTACTTACCCAGTATAAGTTTTCTTCACTCCTTTATGCTTGACGCCGTGGTGACATATCAGCAACTATAATAGTGAAGTAGCTTTCTGCAGCCAACAGGAAACAACTTGTAGGAGTATGACTCACCTGATGACGTCATACAGAAGACGCCTTTCCATTGCTGGAATTCCACTGTCATACGTCACTGTCACTGTAATTCGTCATTGCGTCAGTTTATAATGAGCCACACGTGAAAACAACAGTCAAATCTTATCTGTTTTGGTAGAGCCGCCTCGTCACCTCTCGTACTGCCCGCCACCAAAACAGCTGACTCAACAATATTTATAATAGCAGTCGGTTCCAATAATTTTCTATCATTGTTTTACGGACACCTATTAATTTTTTTATCCACAAAATAATTATTTTGATATATGTTTTACATATCGCATAAGTTATAATATGGTAACAATAAACTGAACCCATATATACTCTCTTTTTAAAACACTAAAATGACTGTATAAAAATATGAGTACGAGTTTGAAATAAGTGACGTCACTGGTCCCTCTGTCTGCTGCTTGATTAATTCGGCTGCGTTATCCATTTCGCTCTCTAAGACTTATTTTTAGCATACTTATAATACAGATATTATATACATTAATAAATTTAATGGCTAGAAGCTCTCATTGGTTTCCTTTCTTGGCCACGGTGATAACAATTCGGCGAGCCGAGAGTTCCTTCACAGAACAACAACAATTGCGAGGGAATATTCAGACCAATATGGAGTGGTTGAGCTCTGAATGTCTGTATTTTGATGGTGATGGTTTTCACAATGTCGGAATTCATCAAGAAGAAGACTGCATTAAACTACGGATTAATGTAAGATCTCAGGAGGAATTCCAGCGATGGAAAGGCGTCTTCTGTATGACGTCATCAGGTGAGTCATACTCCTACAAGTTGTTTCCTGTTGGCTGCAGAAAGCTACTTCACTATTATAGTTGCTGATATGTCACCACGGCGTCAAGCATAAAGGAGTGAAGAAAACTTATACTGGGTAAGTAAATTTTCGTCTATGTACAAGGGATGGCACTCCCAAGGAGTTGGCAAATAAACCACCTGTGAGCCAAGTTTCAGTTACCATTATTGCAGTTTCAGCCAATACACTATCGGTGGTTTTAATAAACTTGATGGTTCATATTTCGGTTAAACTGGAGAATAGGTCCGTATCACGTACAAACACGAAACGCACATATCAGTTAGAAGACTCGGTAATGGTTCCAGAAACGTTAAAAAAATGAGGTGCTCACTTCTAGTTTGGCCGTAATAGCACTCGAAAGTGTGGCGAGTGGCGACCCTCACCAGTTTCTAAGTCCAGCGAGCACTCTCCCTGTGTAAAGTAAACACTGAACTGATTTTCTTTTGTTTATGACTGTGATTTGTGGGTAATGGCATATAAGAATTTCATGATATCTATAGAATTCTATTCACCAATCGTGGTAATATATATATGTACCGAGTACAACGGGCCAACTATCATTACGGTGATTCCTTTGCGGAATCACCGGTAAATCCTCGTATTCTCGACGCTCGTTAAGATACCTTGTTATGGTTAGAGTAGGTACTACTAGCGAAAGAGGATGATGGGGAAAACGCATGACGTCACTGGAACTGAGGATATATATACCGGTCTGGGCGGGAGGTCAGTCACTAGTGTTCCGTGACCCCGCTCCAGACAGCTGCCGAGAGGACCAGCAAAAGACTGACTTTCGGTTGGTGTTTGACGAAGGCTGCATGTGGAGTTGCCTCTCAAACAAGGACGACGGCCAGAAGGACCCAGTGACTCTCAAACAATATTTGTGGCGTGAGTGTATTTTGGTCGTTTTTCCATGAGTTCCCTCACGTATAGTTAGGTAGGATAGAATAGGAATATTTGTGTTAAGGTATATGTTTATGTTTGTGTCGCTAAGGGTGGATAAGCATTTGTAAGAGCACCACCACGGATATAGCGAGTACTTTATTTATTTAAGTCATCATTAAAGTTGTCCATTATTTTTATAAATAAAGTACTCGCTATATCCGTGGTGGTGCTCTTACAAATGCTTATCCACCCTTAGCGACATACTGATGGCATTCATACCGAGCAAGGCTGATGGACGCAGATAAGTATCAGTAATCACCCAATTACCATTAAAGTAGCGGTAATTCCTGATAATTATCTGCGTCCATCAGCCTTGCTCGGTATGAATGCCATCAGTCAAGCTACATTTACGTTAGATTACCAAGCAAGAAAAGTTTATTGGAATAACTTGATTTATCCTTTAGTGTTAACAACAAATGAATATGGTAAAGTTCAAAGGGTGGTAAGAGAAACCCGACCCGCCCCTAATAACCACCCCACTAACCGCCCCAAATATGGCAGATTAACTACTCGTAAACACCTGGACTGTTACTTAACGACCATGGTGGAAATTAAAGTCGATGAACAACCTAACACAGTAGTAATGGTTGAAGCCAGACATCAGTACGTCCAGAATGGAATACCAATGGTTATGACTGTCACTAAAGATCAAACTTTGTTTATCCCCGTCATTAATAACACCAAGGTAGGGTTAAACTTGCACCCCGGAACATTGTTAGTCACCTATGAACGAGTACAAGATGAACAATTAGAAACAGAAGAAACCCCCGTTACTATCTCCCGTATTAGTGAGGCTCTCGGACCTGAGAATGATTGTGTTAGTAATTACCAAACACGCTGGGAAAAACTGCAGTCCATCCTAGAATCTCGTGATTGGTCACATTTAAATCCAGAACAGAAAGAACAATTATTTCAAATCATCCAACAACATCAAGAACTTTTTATAGTACATCCAGGCGAATTAGGTTTAATTCAAGCAGAACCAGCTCATATACAGGTAAACGACCAAAATACACTCACGCCACAAATATTGTTTGAGAGTCACTGGGTCCTTCTGGCCGTCGTCCTTGTTTGAGAGGCAACTCCACATGCAGCCTTCGTCAAACACCAACCGAAAGTCAGTCTTTTGCTGGTCCTCTCGGCAGCTGTCTGGAGCGGGGTCACGGAACACTAGTGACTGACCTCCCGCCCAGACCGGTATAATATCCTCAGTTCCAGTGACGTCATGCGTTTTCCCCATCATCCTCTTTCGCTAGTAGTACCTACTCTAACCATAACAAGGTATCTTAACGAGCGTCGAGAATACGAGGATTTTACCGGTGATTCCGCAAAGGAATCACCGTAATGATAGTTGGCCCGTTGTACTCGGTACATATATTTTAAATATGTATTATTAATTTATTTTGATCCGCATTTTCAACAAGGAAATTATACAGTTATTGAGCGTGAGAAAGAAAGAGAGAGAGAGAGAGATGTATTAAAAATTTATTTTTATCCACATTTTAAACGAGGAAATTATAGAATTGTTGAGCGTGAGAGAGAGAGAGAGAGAGAGAGAGAGAGAGAGAGAGAGAGAGAGAGAGAGAGAGAGAGAGAGAGAGAGAGGTAGATAAAGAAAGGTTGGGTCAAAGGAGGTCTCTCTCTCTCTCTCTCTCTCTCTCTCTCTCTCTCTCTCTCTCTCTCTCTCTCTCTCTCTCTCTCTCTCTCTCTCTCTCCTTTTTTCTATATTATACATTAATTTAGAGAGAGAGAGAGAGAGAGAGAGAGAGAGAGAGAACAAAAAAGAGAAAAAGAAGAAAGAGGTTGGAGGGAAAGAGGGAGGGAAATCGGTAAGGGATTAAGGAATTAACACCTCTCGTCCTGGGTGTCCAAGGGGGAATGGAGGCTATAGTACATACCAAGTAGTTTTACTCAATATATAATTGGATTTACATTTACATTTAATCACTACTAACCAAACACTGGAATACATTCAATAAGTGGTCTCGTCTATCCTATGAAAATGTTGTATAAAGCAGAATTCTACCCATGTTTCACTATGTTATCATGTTACTCATTCTTCCTCCAATCTCAAAGCGGCGATGCACCCTTTTTAACCTTGGAATAGAGGCACGCAATCACTATTTGGCAACTCAAAATGTAACAACCCAACTCACCATGACTTTGCAAACCATTTCACCTTACGAAGAAGATAAAGAAATTATGAAGTACGATAAGAAGCGAAAATTAAGAAATATAAAAAAGCGAAAATAGTTAGAGGACATGGGACTAGAAACAACAACATGCAGAAGGTAACAAATCGAAGAATGAGTTGTGTAATATATGAAAATTACTTAGAAATCCAAACTAAAGTGAGAGAGAGAGAGAGAGAGAGAGAGAGAGAGAGAGAGAGAGAGAGAGAGAGAGAGAGAGAGAGAGAGAGAGAGAGAGAGAGAGAGAGAGAGAGAGAGAGAGAGAGAGAGAGAGAGAGAGAGAGAGAGAGAGAGAGAGAGAGAGAGAGAGAGAGAGAGAGAGAGAGAGAGAGAGAGAGAGAGAGAGAGAGAGATATGATCAGTGTGGAATCTGGCAGCATCGTGTGCGGTAGTCAGTGTTGCAGCTCAGCCTCTTAGTCTTGCCTTTTTAGAACCTTTTTAGAACGCATAGTACGTATTTTGTGATGATTTGTTCGTTAATCACATTTTTTACATGGTGTTCCTGTATTTTTACAATGCTTTACAAATATTCTTTCCTAGCGGTGAAAGAATATCATTCACTTTGAACTTGAGGCGCTGGAATTGCCATTACCCTCCTGGAGACCGATTTATGTGTAAGGCTGTGTCTTCATACACCCCATCTTGCTCAAAGAGGACAGTAACTGCTTGATCATCAGTGACAACGTAGCACTTGGAGCGAGGCGTGAACCAAATTCCTTGCAGAGTAACAGGACAAAATACCACCATTTAACTAACAAGAGTGTGTTTGTGTACGTGTGTGTACTAGTAATGATAATAATAATAATAATGATAATAATAAACCGTTTATTAAAATGGCAGTCAGGAACTGAAAATATACAAGTGGGAAAATAATTGCGTTAATAATTTGGGGCAATTAAAAAAATAATTTAAATTAATTAAATTAATGCTACATGTGTGTGTGTGTGTGTGTGTGTGTGTGTGTGTGTGTGTGTGTGTGTGTGTGGTTGCTAACCTGCCGTATCCTTAACCCTTCTTCGCAGGGTCTTGACTAAAATGGCACTAGCTTCTGGACATCACGTGCAGGTCCTGGAAGGAGAGGAGCTGGCTAGGCAAGAGAGGGACTGGAAGGGTTATAAAAGCGGGCCTGGTTCGCCTCACTCCTGGGCCTTGGGTCTTTCCGAAGCCTTTCCTGAACTTCGCTGACAAGTATTACAAATTTCAGGTACTGGTTTTAGTGTGTGTGTGTGTGTGTGTGTGTGTGTGTGTGTGTGTGTGTGCGTGCGTGTGTGGGTGTGCGTGTGTGTGTGTGCGTGTATTTCACTTTTTTTTTCTTTCCAGTGTTTTACGTAGCACACCCGTTTGTTATCCTTTTGATGGTTCCATGTTTTCTTACAATTAATCGCTTTCCTCCATGTCTTAGGAACATTCTTTTGATTGATTTACCTATCCTTTATTTTATTCCTTGAGACTTTTTACGAGTTCTGCAATACTACGTAGGTTCACTTATTTACACCATACCAGTACACGTTCCACTTCACTGTTTACCTGCCTGCATCTTCTTTTGTTTATTTTGGTTTACGTTTAAAGTTCGACGCAATCACACCATACTCCTTGACACTTTGTATGGTTTCGAATTTTACGCTGCATATTCCATAGTCAGGTTTCTTGTTCGTACTTAAGGAATATGACATTTGTTATCATTAA
>JAXIVD010001278.1:72500-87500 GCA_036785275.1 Cancer borealis | reverse complement strand
GGAAGTAAAAGGGAAGGAGGTAAGGATGTATTGAGATGGGTGCATAAGGTCATTTCTATAGACTTTCAACACATCCCTTATTACTTTCAAGTCTATCTCCACCCACGTCCTCATGAATACACTACAGACTGGGTGGAGGGGAAACGGTAAGAAAAACAGTGAAAGGAACAGTGAGGAAACGAGAAGAGGCGATGGAAAAACGAGAACAGTGAGAATTAATAAGTAAGATATTAAAGGAACATAGTAGGTAGGGAGTAAGGAGAGAACAATTGGGTGTGGGTAAGGACGGGGGTGTTAAGTGAGGAACGGAAGAGGGGAAGGGAGAGGGGGAGGGAGAGTCAAGGTCGAGAGTGAGGTAAGGGTGAGGTAAGGGTGAGGTAAGGGTGGTGGGTGGTGGTGATAGGAGTGAAGGAGGAGCAGCGTCAAAGCAATGTGTGTGTGTGTGTGTGTGTGTGTGTGTGTGTGTGTGTGTGTGTGTGTGTGTGTGTTGTGTGTGTGGTGTGTGTGTGTGTGAGAGAGAGAGAGAGAGAGAGAGAGAGAGAGAGGAGAGAGAGAGAGAGAGAGAGAGGAGAGAGAGAGAGAGAGAGATAAACAGAAAGACAGATTAAAAGAAAACATAATTTAAAAATTTAAATATAAAACAATTGGAGTTCTTTTAAGAGTTATATCAAAACATCTCATGAAGTCAAACATCCATAATCCTTTTGAAAACTCTTACATCATGTTTTATTTTAAGAAAACGAATATTAATGAACCTTCTACGTAATTCTTTTATTTTTTTTGTAACTTCCTGACCAATCTAATTTTCATGTTAAGAATTAAAAAAAAAAAAAAAAAAAAAGGAGAGAAAATATATGACTTAAGTATAATTTCAAAGTTCGAAAATAGATAAATTCAGTCAATGGTAATCTTTTCTTTATTTATTACTATGCTGACCTTGTTTTTTTTTTTCTTTTCTTTTTCTTTTAAAGTTTCTGCCATTTGTTTTTCTTCTTGATGTGTGTGTGTGTGTGTGTGTGTGTGTGTGTGTGTGTGTGTGTGTGTGTGTGTGTGTGTGTGTGTGTGTGTGTGTGTGTGTGTGTGTGTGTTTTAAAGGGAGAAGAATTTCCTTTTTCATCAACTTTTTTTTATTTCTATATATTTTGTAGCTTATTACCAGTTTTTTTTCTTCGTGTATACAAGAAATCAAATAAAGGAGAGAGAGAGAGAGAGAGAGAGAGAGAGAGAGAGAGAGAGAGAGAGAGAGAGAGAGAGAGAGAGAGAGAGAGAGAGAGAGAGAGAGAGAAATGGATTGCAGAAAAGTAAGGCTGGCGTGAGAGGAGAAGAGGAGGGAAGAGAAGGAGAGCGGGTGTTGGAGGGGGCTTTGAGGGGAGCTTTGAGGGGGGGCACCATGAGGGGGGCACCATGAAGGGGGGGCGAGGTCAGGGCCAGACCACGGAGTCGTCATGAACCCGTAGCTCCACATTAACTGCACCGTGACCAGTCTTCCCTCCTCCTCCTCCTCCTCCTCCTCCTCCTCCTCCTCCTAGCTTTTCACCTTCCACATCTCTTCCTTCTTTTCATTCTTTTCTTCGTCCTTTTCATTCTTTCCTTCCACCTTTTTTTTGTCTTCTCTGTCTCCTCTTTTTTTTCTTTTTCTCACACCAACATCATCATTCTCCCTTATTTTCTTTACCTGTTTCCCTTTTCCCTTATCTCTATTTTCCTTTTTTTCTCCTCCTTCCTACTTTCCTCTTTCCTCTGTTCATCGTTTCCTTCCCCCCTGCGTTTCCTCCCATGCCTGCCTTTCCCTGCCCTTCCTCTCCTCTTCTATTCTCCATACCTCGTCTCTCAGAGCTAACCTTTGACCAACTGCAGTGCTGAAGTGTGTTCCGCTCGGCATACTAGGAAAAAAAACCTGTGTGTGTGTGTGTGTGTGTGTGTGTGTGTGTGTGTGTGTGTGTGTGTGTGTGTGTGTGTGTGTGTGTGTGTGTGTGTGTAAGTCTTTTCACTCTCAAGACGTGCATGATTGTTGTCCTATCGTCTGGAATCATGGTGTAGCCTTTCACACTGCCTCCATCATGCGTGTGTGCAATCTTCATCACCGCTAGTCAGAAGGGGGCGGCGTGACTCTCTTTCCCCGCCGCCGCCACCACCACCACCGCCGCCGCGCATCCCCACACCCATGATCCAGCACACTACAGCTCCCACCCCGCCGTGTTGCATCAGCTGGGGCACCACTGAGGCTGGCATGGGGCTTATTGAATGGTGAAGTGTTAAGAGTGTGAGGGAAGGTGCGTTGGTTTGCCTTTAACAAACTTTTTTTTCTTATTTTTTACGTGGCAGCCTAATATAATTTAACTTTAACCTAACCTAAGCTAAGCTAACCTAACCTGAGTCAACTTAGCCTACACAACACACTCAATCTGCAGTTCCATACATAACCAAGGCAAAATTAATGTGCTTCACGTTTTCCTGCCATTTTTTAGTTTGTTTTGCTATGAATCAACTGATGTCAGCTGTCTGTTTCCTCACAAAATTCTCTTTCCCAAGTTTTATCAATGCTATTGGAAAACAACACTAACATAAAAAGGGGATAGGCATGCAGTTAGCAAGTTCAGCATAGCAGTTAGCATGTATATATAACGGCAGAAGTTAGTCCAATAAACTAGCCACGTACAATTAGTTAGGAAAGTCTCCTATTTAAACTTCCCGCCACGCACAACTACTTAACTACATTAAAATTGATGCCGTTGTTTGGCATAGACCACATCTCAAACAGGATTGGCAGGCGGTTCGAACCCACTTCAAACTGATTGGTTGCTTTGTATCATCGCCGCTCTAAATGGCGCCCCTGCCAGGCCTAACAAACCCATCCAAACGATATTCAGGAATTGAACATTAACTCAACAATAAAAACCTGTATACTTTTTTTTTCCAAGAATGATGGTTATGACAAACTGCATATTCACCCATAACATAACACTAACAATACTCACTCAAGTTAATATGACGTGTGTTTGTTGAGCCACACACTCAACCTTGGTCCATCCGTGCGTGAAAACACGCCGCGGTGCCCGTGTTGGTGGCCAGGCCGGGTTTGTATTCACCGTCACACACAGGTTACACGCCAGCACCACCACCACCACCACCATCCTGCACACACTCACTCGTCGTCACTATTAAGTATAATGGACACAGTCGCCATTTCTAAACAGTGTAGTAAACTCCGGCAACACGAAGTCTGCATAACGGTGGAACAACAAAGGAAGACGACACTCTTCCGCGCGCAATGTCAACGCAACCAAACTGAAACGTAGTAAACATTGAGTATGCTAGAAACATATTATAATTACAATGATACAATATTGTCACATAATCATGTTAAAAATGTTGATTTCATATATGTTCATTGATACGCAATCATTATAATGTCCATTATTTGCAGTGTAAAGTATTACGTGTAGAATAATAAAGACTAGCTAACCAAAATAGTTTTCTACGAATCAAAACAAAAGACGTCACACATCCGTACTAGGATGAGTTACTTCTCCCGGTAGTTGCCAAGATAAATAACATGTACAGTAGTGTTTCGTAATTATATATATATATATATATATATATATATATATATATATATATATATATATATATATATATATATATATATATATATATATATATCAATGACCTCACAATAAAATTAATACGTAAATCAATGTGAGACGATAAGAAAAAAAAAATTTGAATCAGCCAATTGTACCAAACAGCCCTGGTCCACATGCTACAGGTCCAGGTACAATACAATACTGGCGTGGGAGTCTACACTGTTCAATATAAACTTAAAAATGTGTTAATTTGTATAATGTACGTAACGAGAAATAGTGTGTTTACCCAACACGAGTATGGTGTTCAATGTTCAGTAAAACATCAGCATCATCCATCTATAGAGACTTGTGCCTTCACTCACGGTCACGATGGACTCAGAACACGAGGCGTCCAGAAAAAGTCACCAAATCCTGTCCGGTGTAGGGCGTGGCGGGCGGGCAGCGGGTGACCCCCTCACCCACACCCTCACCCACAGCCTCACCCGCGGCGCCGTGCTGGATGCAAGGAGGCGAGGACCAAGCAGTTACGGTCCATTGATTTGTGCTTAATGAAGAGACACCTTTTGATTAGTTGATCAGTTTAGTCATTCGGTGAGATAGGAAGCGTTGTTAGTTGTGTGGGAGTTCTTCAAATGATGAACTATATATCAAGCGAAGTAATAAAAATCTTTGCTACTTGTCCAATAACACTTTCCATTGGAAAATCTTTGTTTAGTAAGAGGAAAAAATGTATAGGAGGTATATATGTCATTATATTTCAATGTTTTATAGTGAAAGAATCAAACAAAGTTTATGAAAAGAAGGTTTGTTTATAAAAGCCTGGAACCAATTAAGGCTGGGAAGTGAAAGAAGTATTACGCTATGCAAGGCAGATTTTTTTTTTACAGAGATGTGCTGCGCATGTCTAGGAAAACACTTAATGCACACTTAGATAAGATGAGTGAAAAAAAAAGTGGCGGGGAAAGGAGTGTGGCCGGTGTTCATGACCCATAAAACCACAAAACACGGCCCACGGACGTCCTGCAAGAGTCACGGTGATCGCTTCCACTTCAATGAAGTTTTCCTGCCAAAGACTATGTCGTGGAACACAAAGGCTACATTACAGCTCTTGGTCATTCACTCCCAGGGCACCGACCCGCCCGGTGTGGCCAGCGTCGTGCACCACTGTCCCGGCGGCACCAACTCCAGCCACGTATTGTACGTACTGGTACAGTCACCTCGTGCTGCGTAGGATCTTGTCACGTGAGATGACTGACCCTTGTTGCGGGTGTTGGAGGTGTGGTGCGTGGCACTGCATCCCTCACCACTCCTCATCCTAGCCTGTACCTTTTGTATGTGCCGAGTATGCTGGTGGCGGGGCCGCGGGAAGGGGACTGAGCCGGGGGGGTTCTCAGGGCGGTGTGGGCGACCGTTTCACGGGACTTTTGGCGGCGTGCCGAGGCTGCCGTCCAGCGGGAGCGAGGTGAGTTGGGGGCAAGGCTGGCAAGGCGAGTCACCTACGACCTGAGCAGCTGTTCTCATGTTTCGTGAGGGTCTGCCATCACCAATGAACCAATGAGCCCCCCACCAACCACCCCCCAAGACCCCCAATGTCGCAGGATCCCCAAGGGTGACTATCCACGACCCTACATGATTCATGGCCGGGCCCTCAGTGGTCCAATTGGGTACTCGGAGGCCAAAAAACTTGAACGGACCGGCAAAGTTCAAGTACCTTTGCAAGCCCAAGTGGAATCGGTCTGAAATCCTTCTCACCTTGCATGGCCGCGACGCCCAGCTGGAGAAGCCTCGCTGGGGCAGGAACTCGTCCCACGTTTACTCTTTTTTTGTATGCATGCAAACCGAAATGTTCCGTTGATCGTGACTGAGAAGCAGGAGCTGCGCCAAGCACGAACACTATGGTGTGTGTGTGTGTGTGTGTGTGTGTGTGTGTGTGTGTGTGTGTGTGTGTGTGTGTGTGTGTGTGTGTGTGTGTGTGTGTGTGTGTGTGTGTGTGTGTGTGTGTGTGTGTGTGTGTGTGTGTGTGTGTGTGTGTGTGTGTGTGTGTGTGTGTGTGTGTGTGTGTGTGTGTGTGTGTGTGTGTGTGTGTGTGTGTGTGTGTGTGTGTGTGTGTGTGTGTGTGTGTGTGTGTGTGTGTGTGTGTGTGTGTGTGTGTGTGTGTGTGTGTGTGTGTGTGTGTGTGTGTGTGTGTGTGTGTGTGTGTGTGTGTGTGTGTGTGTGTGTGTGCGTATGAGAGAGGCTGAAAATATATGAAGAAATATAGTGCTTGACCCAGGAGGCCTCACCTGGGTGGCATGGGAGGGAGGGAGGAGGGAGCGCACCAGTCCCTCCCTTTCCCCTACCCATCCATCCCTCCCCTTCCCCTACCTATCCATCCCTCCCCTTCCCCTACTCACCCATCCCTCCCCTTCCCCTACCCATCCGTCCCTCAGCCTCACCACCCACTAACTACACGTTCACCACAACCAACACGGCAACAGTGAACACACATAACACATAAACAATCACAACAACACGACTGCAAACTATGAAGCAGCGGACATACAGACAGGCAGAAAGAACACGAATAAATGAAAGAAAAGAACGCGTGTTAAAAAGTATCGTGTCCATACGACCCCCCGCCCCCCGCCTTCAGCTGACACCTGGCCTAAGTTAGTGAGTCACACGAGCGTCTGATGATGATGGGCGAGCACACGGCACGCGTCGCAGCGTCTGGCAGTGATTGCAAGGTATATAAAGCGTGCACGAGGACCGAGGGCAAGAGTCGCCGTGTGGCAGTGGTGGTGAGGAGGTCGAGCTACCGGCCGGCTCACAGCACACCTCCACAGGGGCCATCACACGCACTCACCACACATCCACTAGACCCTCCACCCTTCCTACAGGATTCACACCTCTCATCCTCCCTGTTGAATCCTCCTCCTAGAGTGTTTATGTCCGTGGGAAGTGACTCTCGCTGCCTTCATTGAGTCCCAAGGCAGCCAGGACTGAAGTGTTACCGTGAACGTGACTCCTCACTCCTGACGCAGCCTCACTAGTAGTCACGGTCCTCAAGACTCACACGTGGCGAGCACTGAGGTGAGTACTGCACCGCCCCTCTGTGTACACACACACACACACACACACACACACACACACACACACACACACACACACACACACACACACACACACTCCTGTGGGTCAGTGGTTAACATCCCCGTCTGCTATCCGGCAAAGAGTGGGCTCAAACCCCGCTCAGGTCGCTAAGGATTTTTCACTGCCATGGAGTGGTTACTGTTCATTTTGAGCAAGGGGATGATGGTGTGTGTGTGTGTGTGTGTGTGTGTGTGTGTGTGTGTGTGTGTGTGTGTGTGTGTGTGTGTGTGTGTGTGTGTGTGTGTGCAAGGAGATGGGGATGTGTGTGATGTGTGAGAGGTCTCAGCCTTACCCATAGATTCGTCTCTATGAGCTCTGAGCTCTTTCGCGGTAGGTAATTGCTGACGATTATAAGTCCAGTGCGTGATCCTCCAGACCATGGTGAATAAAACACACACACACACACACACACACACACACACACACACACACACACACACACACACACACACACACACACACACACACACACACAGTTATTACTAGTTCTACTCGCATACTAATTATTCAGTTGTTGAGTTGCAAGCTTTCATGCATCATACCAAACGTGAGAGAGAGAGAGAGAGAGAGAGAGAGAGAGAGAGAGAGAGAGAGAGAGAGAGAGAGAGAGAGAGAGAGAGAGAGAGAGAGAGACCCCCGCTAGAACAAACCCGGCAGCCTCCCATCCGCCGTGGCCCGTTATTATGAATGGAGGAGGTCCGTGGGGTGACCCTGTGCTGGGCTGGGCCGGGGTCAGGGTCAAGTGGCCCGTCTGAGCAGTCGTGATGACCCCACCAGAAGCCGGAGGTCATTCAAGGTTACAAGAGGTTGGACCGAGGAGCTGGCAGGGGGGGGGAGGGAGGGGGTCAATTGTGCTTTGTGATGAGAGAGAGAGAGAGAGAGAGAGAGAGAGAGAGAGAGAGAGAGAGAGAGAGAGAGAGAGAGAGAGATGCATACATATATACATACATACAGACAGACATACAGACATGGACGGAAACTCAGACAAACAGACAGACAAACAGAAAGCCAAAATCTATATAGACAGTTGACAGTCAGACAGACATAATAAATACTGATAATCTGACAGACAGACAGATAAAATAGATGGAATGACAAACAGACGTGAAATACATTATTGCCAATATCTCTCTCTCTCTCTCTCTCTCTCTCTCTCTCTCTCTCTCTCTCTCTCTCTCTCTCTCTCTCTCTCTCTCTCTCTCTCTCTCTCTCTCTCTCTCTCTCTCTCTCAGGATTTTTGGCTTCACATATAGAGAAAAAAATTAATGAGCGTCTAGAAATGGAGTGAATATCTTTATTTCTTTTCTTGTGATTAAGAATGAAAAAAAAATATATAATGAAAATGTTTGATAGTGACTAATGGTGAATTAAGGAACGAAGAAAAGTGTGATGGTGAACGGTAGGGATATAGTGAGACGTTATGGTGATTGTGGTGATTGTGGTGAAAAAGTGATGCTGAGTGGTGGAGTAAGTGAAGGGATGTGGTGACAGTGAGTGGTGATGATGAGGTTTGGTGGTGAAAGGGAGTGAGTGATTGTGGTGGTGGCAGTGCTTGGTGAAATGATGATGATGATGAATAGTGATGATAATGGTGATGAGATTTTGGTAATGTGAAGTAATGGTGTATGTATTGAGAGTGAATATTTACTATAGGTAATGTGTGTGTGTGTGTGTGTGTGTGTGTGTGTGTGTGTGTATGTGTGTGTGTGTGTGTGTGTGTGTGTGTGTGTGTGTGTGTGTGTGTGTGTGTGTGTGTGTGTGTGTGTGTGTGTGTATTTGCATGTGCCCTTCCAGAATATATTATGTCAAAAGAGAAAGAGAGATATAAAAAAAAAATAGTAGAATCATAATATACATACCACATCATGCGATACTAACATTATTATTTCCATATACATAAAAAATAAATATATTCAGCAAACAAATATTAGAGGAAATGTTTAAGATGATAATACTTATTCTTTTTTTTATCTATTAACCAAAGATGGGAAAGTGGCAGAGAAAAGTGAGAAAAAAATATATATAGTAGGAAAGTTTCAAAAAGGTTCAGGTCTTGTCGTTTTAGTTACGAATAGAAATAAAATTATAAGTAAGATCAGGTCGCTCTAGTTGTCTTATGTGTCTTAAAGGTTGTCACTCGATGCTCAAGTATTAGGACCACCACCACCACCACCACCACCACCACCACCACCACCACCACCACCACCACCACCACCACCACCATAGCCTACCACAACACCACTGACACGTATTTCTTACACACACACACACACACACACACACACACACACACACACACACACACACACACACACACACACACACACACACACACACACACACACACACACACACACACACACACACACACACACACACACACACACACACACACACACACACACACACACACACCATAACTTAAATATTAACAGTATTTTTAGTATCATCATTAACCTTACATCATCAATTAATCCTCATTTGTCCTAACATAAGTGAACACAATCAGAAAAAAAAACCGTACTCAAACTGACACATAAACACACCCACAGGATATCACCACGAGGGGGCATGGGCGTGGCGCGGGCGGCAGTATGGGCGGTGTGGGTGGCAGCAAGTGTGGCAATATTGACAGTGGTGTGGGCGCCGTGTGGTACGTGCGCGCCTTCCCCTAGCGTACAGAGTTTTTCAATGGCTCACTTCGGCTTCACCCTCGGCCTCTACACCGCCTTGGTCAACGAGAGTGCCAAGGAGGATAATCTTCTCTTCAGCTCCGTTGGGTTGGCGGCGGTTTTGTCTCCTCTCCTGAGCAGCGGCAACCCTCTCATTAGTCAACAGATTAGAGAGGTAAGCATCCGGGTCGTCTTGTGCGTGTTCTCTCCCTCCTACTTACCCCCACGTGTGTGTGTGTGTGTGTGTGTGTGTGTGTGTGTGTGTGTGTGTGTGTGTGTGTGTGTGTGTGTGTGTGTGTGTGTGTGTGTGTGTGTGTGTGTGTGTGTGTGTGTAAGGGTGTGTGTACGAGGATGTGCTTATCTAAGTATCAATGTTTTTTTTTCTCTCCACCTCCTCTTCTTCTTCTCCTCCTTCGTATGTATCATTGGTGCACGCTGTAATTAGCTTCTCCTTACCGCCGAGGCTGTTCACGGTTTGGCTTTGCATATATCTCCTTCCCACTGCCTCGTTTCCTTCACCACTCAACATTATCTCCTTTACTTGTGGTTTTTCTTGAATCGCATTTATATACACTTTAAACTATCCTCTTTTGTTTTATCTCATTTGCGGTTAGGTTCTCTTCTCACTCCAGACTATTCGAATTTATTGTATTAATCTACACCTTTACTTTTGCATCCATTACTTTAATTTGTTTTTTTCTTCATACGCACCTCTTCCTTCATCTTGTGTATATTAGATTCATCCTTGGCTCTCTATACTCCCTCCCAGTGCTCCTCCTCACTCTCATTTACCTGCAGTCCTTCACGGGTCTTCGCTCTGGTCTCCACAGGTAATGCGTTACTCTAACATGAGTGTCGCCTTCATAGAGAAGGGCCACACCGACATGCTCACCCACTTCAAGAATACTTACTACGACGAGGTTCTACAACTTGGCTACACTATCTTCCTCCCGCCCTCAGCCCACGCCACCACCGCCCTCTACCCTGAAGGCACCGTGCAGCAAGTGGACTTCCTGGACAATGTCAGTGAAGTCGCGGGAAGAGTTAACGAGTGAGTCAAGTTGGGTGGAACTGCATAGTTTTTTCCATCGGCATGTTACATTGTTGTTGTTGTTGTTGTTGTTGTTGAGCGTCTCAGGTGTTCTTAATTAGCAGGACGAGTTTTTGGACACTCCCTCGTGAGACCAAGGCAAAAAGTTCCTCAATTATTTCTTGATGTGAATTATTCTGCAGTGACTGGGAATTAACATTGGGTTTATTGCTGCCACGTTTGCTTCCCGTCACTTGCAATGTTTGAGTGTGTGTGTGTGTGTGTGTGTGTGTGTGTGTGTGTGTGTGTGTGTGTGTGTGTGTGTGTGTGTGTGTGTGTGTGTGTGTGTGTCTGTGTGTGTGTGTGTGTGTATGTGTGTGTGTGTGTGTGTGTGTGTGTGTGTGTGTGTGTGTGTGTGTGTGTGTGTGTGTGTGTGTGTGTGTGTGTGTGTGTGTGTGTGTGTGTGTGTGTCAGCAATGGTTCACACTGCAGGTGGGTGTCAGCGGTGACTGAGGGGCGCGTGGTGCCTGTGGGCGGCGTGACGAAGGCGGTGCAGGCGGGGCTGGACGCGGCCTTAGCGGTAGTGGCTCTCGCCTTCTCTGGACGATGGTTACACAGCTTCCAGCCTGAGCTCACCTTCGACAAAGGACTCTTCTACACCACGCCGCAGGAAAGGTAACACCTCCCCCTCACCTCACACTATACTTCCATCAACACTCGGCCCCTACACCCCACGCCCTTGTATTACCACACCCATGCATGGTTCAGACGCCCACACACACCACCTTTAGACTTGCAACACACACGTAGCTATTACACCACACAGCTACATTAGCACTATCAAAGCCCCATCATGAAGGGTTGAGGGGAATCACGTAACACTCCACTAAGATAATGTTCACCTGTTCCCCTCCACCGTCAGGCAGGAAGTATAGTAAGTCATGCATCATAACCTCAAGGTAACACTCACCCTCCCTTTCCCTCGAGGTTTGAGATCCCGATGATGGTGGGTCGCCTGGAGCTTCCTCTGGGCTCGTATCCGCCGCTGGAGGTAAGGGTGTTGGAGCTGCCCATGGCCGCCCGTCGTGCCTCCATGTTCATCCTCCTGCCTGACCACCCTGAACGTGGCCTGGCGCCCCTCGAGCACAACATGACTCAAAACAACATGAAGGCGCTCTTCTCAAGCCTCAAGGTCTCGTCCCGCCCTCGCTGTTCTCGCGGTGCATTTGGTCATGAGTCAAGTTTTGTGTAAGACGAGGCTAGGCAGTGGTGGTGGTGGTGCATCTTAACGTAGTTACTGGTTAGGTTTCTCACAGAGATGGATAGATATGAAAGCAGTAAGTACGCTGAGTACACACATAAGTTATGCAGGAACACTTAGCTGTGCAATCCACCTCAACTTAATATTTGTTACTTTCTTGTCCAGGAGTTAATCTATTCATACATAAGCATGTTCGTTTATCATTCTTGGGTCATCTTGTTTGCAAATATTCATCATTTATTAATTCACTTCTTTGCTCTGAGTTCACTTGTATCTTCACTAGTCAATTAATTTTCATGGAGTTATTTAGACATTGAAAGTGTCTTGGTGCTCCACCTAAGCCACTGTTGCATTTCCTCCCCACCTCACTCCCATGTGACTGACTGTGACCCCTTGTGACCCCCAGGACGAGCGAGTGAACCTTCGTCTGCCAAGGTTTCGAGTGGAAGTGACCCAGCCGCTAAGGGCAGCTCTCACCTCCCTTGGCCTGACTGACGTCTTCCCACAACCTCTCTACGACATTCAGCACAGGTAGCCGCCGCCCCAACACTTCTCCAACACCACGTGGAGGTTTGCATTCATGTATAAAGAGACTAAATGTGCAAACATAGTCATACAGCCTGTACCAAGAGACTGATGGATGTGTGTGTTTGTGTGCGCGCGCAGGTTGCTGGTGGAGGTGAGGGAGGCAGGGGAGAACAACACACACTCCCAGGACTCCCGCGGCGAGCAGGTGGGGACCTTCGGGGACAAGTACTTCGAGGTGGACCATCCGTTCGTGTTCTTCGTGTGGGACTACCGGGCCAGCAGCGTCCTTGTGATGGGCCGCGTCGTCTCGCCCGAACCCATTCTTGTCAACTAACTCGACCCCTGTTGGCCTTGAACGGGATATATGATCGTTCACCGTTTTCCTTTTCTTTTTCCTTCCTTCTCTCTTACTTTTATTTACTCATTTATTCTTCCTTGTGTTTTTCATTACGTTTCACAAGATATCTTCCTTCATTTTGCGCTCAACTACATACTCGTATATGTTTTACGCTTGCAGAGAAATACAGATTTTTTTTGTTTGTTTTTAGCCTTCTCTGTCACTGTGAGCGTGGTTCTTCCATGTTGATATGCTCACTATACGTACATTTCTCGCTTTTAACGTAGTATTAATTTAGCTTTTCTCCTTTTCTTCTTTGATTTAGTCTCCTCGTAGGATGATCTCATTGTCTGTCCTTCTGTCCGGCTCTTCATGATCTCCGGCGCCTCTCGCGTCACTTAAAAGTAGTCGTTCAGGCACTTACTCTCACCACTTATTGCTCAGCTTTCACTCGCGTCCGTGTGCATCAAAGTGGCCGCGGTGGTGATCTCCTAAGTGTCCCAAGAGGAGCGTGTCACCCTAGGTTGCAGGGCTCCACGTAATCGATGAACTGGTCGTTACTGGTCGTAGGTATGCAAGTGTAATCACAGCCTGTCGTGTGGTTGTTCCTCTAAAACAAGCCACGACAACCAAGGCGTCTCGTGCATTGAGTGAAGACATAGTTGGTCTTGGTGTCGTGGTTTGTTGTTGTGGATTGGCGGCAAGTTACTCCTTTAATACACTTATGCATGTGATGTGGTGTTGCGGCTTCACAGTGATATGTAGTATATATATAGTGACTTTCTGTGGTGTCAGCTGTTGTGGGGATGTTCAAGTCAAAGGGGAACTGTGATAATGTGCTTAAGAGCCTCGTGTGGGAGGGTGTCAGGAGGACCGTTAGGCTGGGCAGGGAGGATGTGTTTCCTTCCCATCTGGCCGAGAAACTTGCTCATGAGGAGAGGAAGGTGATGTATGTACACATGGATGCAGCCGTGTGTGTGTGTGTATGTGTGTGTGTGTGTGTGTATGTGTGTGTGTGTGTGTGTGTGTGTGTGTGTGTATGTGTGTGTGTGTGTGTGTGTGTGTGTGTGTGTGTGTGTGTGTGTGTGTGTGTGTGTGTGTGTGTGTGTGTGTGTGTGTGTGTGTGTATGTGTGCGTGCATACGTGTGTGTGTGTATGTGTTAGACTGTCCCACGATGGTCTGTCTGCCACCTCGAGGAATAAAAAACATGAAACAAAACATGCTTCAATATACATGAAACAAAACATGCTTCAATATACCACACATAGCATAGCAAGGGTGACGCCTCGTACAGAGTAACATAGTCAGTCACGCACAATGGTACTCGAAACACCATAACCACACCTTCATTTTACAACACAAAACCACTAATATAAAATTAAAATAAACTCTTACTCACACAAGACTCGAGATAAAACTGAGGATGCTGTCAGGCGTGGAGGGCAGCGTGACCCTCAGCTTCACTCCCTCAGATGCAGGTGTCTAGCAGGTCCTTGTCCTTGTCCCTCCCGCCTGCCTTCCCGCCCCTACATTACAATACCAGTCCTTATACACTCGGCTTTCCTGTGTACATCGAGCTGGAAAAACATAGAGGTGTAGGATTCGACTGGAAAATATTCATGGGTGAACAACCTGGTGTGTGTGTGTGTGTGTGTGTGTGTGTGTGTGTGTGTGTGTGTGTGTGTGTGTGTGTGTGTGTGTGTGTGTGTGTGTGTGTGTGTGTGTGTGTGTGTGTGTGTGTGTGTGTGTGTGTGTGTGTGTGTGTGTGTGTGTGTGTGTGTGTGTGTGTGTGTGTGTGTGTGTGTGTGTGTGTGTGTGTGTGTGTGTGTGTGTGTGTGTGTGTGTGTGTGTGTGTGTGTGTGTGTGTGTGTGTGTGTGTGTGTGTGTGTGTGTGTGTGTGTGTGTGTGTGTGTGTGTGTGTGTGTGTGTGTGTGTGTGTGTGTGTGTGTGTGTGTGTGTGTGTGTGTGTGTGTGTGTGTGTGTGTGTGTGTGTGTGTGTGTGTGTGTGTGTGTGTGTGTGTGTGTGTGTGTGTGTGTGTGTGTGTGTGTGTGTGTGTGTGTGTGTGTGTGTGTGTGTGTGTGTGTGTGTGTGTGTGTGTGTGTGTGTGTGTGTGTGTGTGTGTGTGTGTGTGTGTGTGTGTGTGTGTGTGTGTGTGTGTGTGTGTGTGTGTGTGTGTGTGTGTGTGTGTGTGTGTGTGTGTGTGTGTGTGTGTGTGTGTGTGTGTGTGTGTGTGTGTGTGTGTGTGTGTGTGTGTGTGTGTGTGTGTGTGTGTGTGTGTGTGTGTGTGTGTGTGTGTGTGTGTGTGTGTGTGTGTGTGTGTGTGTGTGTGTGTGTGTGTGTGTGTGTGTGTGTGTGTGTGTGTGTGTGTGTGTGTGTGTGTGTGTGTGTGTGTGTGTGTGTGTGTGTGTGTGTGTGTGTGTGTGTGTGTGTGTGTGTGTGTGTGTGTGTGTG
>JAXIVD010001278.1:15000-65000 GCA_036785275.1 Cancer borealis | reverse complement strand
ATGCAGTGGAGCTTTAGTGTAAAATTACAGCCATCCAGTCCATTTGAGTTATGGTTTTGTGGGTGAGCGTGAGCCGAATTCAGTGTATGTTAGGAAGTGTGTTTTTTCACTCATGCCCCGTAGACCACATAACCTCAACTCATTCTCTCACATTGTTTGTAAAGTTCTTGATTAATTTGTTTGAAATGTCATTTTTTCTAATAATACGAGTACTACATGTGATGAAAACACCACCTTTATCATACCTACTACTTTCTTTTTCATTATAACTCATGGAAACTTTTACATTTCAGCTCAAAGAAACAGAGAAGAGGGACTCTGTGCTCACTTCCAAACAACAAATTGACCGTCTACTACGGCCTGGCGCCTCTTATGCCAACCTAAATCCATTTGAAGTGCTGCATGTGGACCCTAAAACACCTATTGATGACATCAAGAAGAAGTTCAGAAGGGTGAGTATAAGTTAAAGCCGAGGGATCTACTCTTAAGAACAGTCGTTGTCTTTGTACAGTCTTAATTTTATTCCATCATTTTGCATTGCTGTTATGAAAACAAAATGAACGTGAGGTTCTCTTGTAACAGTCCTCATATTTCAGTGGAAATATTTCAATTTTGATTTGTAGAGGCATTACTATTGAGCAGATTTGAAAGATGGTGGTGGAAGCTTTGTCAGATTACATTAAACCTATGAAAAACACATTAGAAGTTATAAGACTACTATTACGGTCATGCATGTATTTTGTGTGCCTTAAAAGTAATAAGTATCAGTCAGTTATATGATTCCTGCGCCACAACACCGACTGTTGTTCATGATGATAACACTTATGGAAAAGTACACTGAAATAGTATGGATTTATTCCAGGTATAGAGGCGATGCAAAAGGATCACTCTTATGAGTGAGATATTGGCTACAAAAGAGAGTGAGAGAGTGAAAAATCCTTATCAGTGTGTATTCAAGGAAGCAATATAAATAAGAAATCCCTATTAGTGTGTATGCAAGAAAACTATAAAAAAGATTTATATATATAAGAAATACTTAATTTGTTAACATTGTAGCTCACCTCCAAGAAGTATTACTCATTTTGTTTTTTCTTCACTAATTCAATGGATATTAGAATGACATATTTCTTTAAATTGGAAGCAAATGTAGTCTAAAAGAGAGAAAGTAACTTAGAAAATTAGACCACACATATCTTAGGTTGGTGACCTTAACCTGGAGTAAACATTATGTAAAGCAAACACAATTAAAAGCAAACAAAGTCACAGCATTGTAGCGTAACAGTCAACATTAGACTGGATCATACAGCTTCTATCGGAAACCTTAGTCCAGGAAATGGTAGTCAAGTTTATGTTTAAAGGAAATTATTTTCATGCCTCTTGTCACTGGCGTATTATTCATGTTAAATAATATTTCTAGATTGATTTGATCAAAATTGCTTAGAATTTTTAAGACTTCAATCATATCTCCCCTAATTCTTTGCTTGTGGAGATGAAACATATCTAACTGTTTTAGTAATTCCTTGTATGATAAATTAGGTAATGTAGGAATGTGTTTTGTAGCTCCTCTCTGTACTCTTTCCCGTAAGTTTTGGTCTTTAATATAGTTTAGTGACCAGAACTGAATTGTTTATTCTAAATTTTGAATCTGTTTGATTTCAGATGTCCATTCTTGTTCATCCAGACAAGAATCAAGAGGACTCCGAGAGAGCTCAAAAGGCATTTGACGGTATGTGATTTGGTTCTCAAATTCATGTTTCCAGCTTTGCCACACAAACAAAAAAAATTTTACATTCTGTATTTATATAATCTTTTGAAATGTATCTTTTTTGTGAATACAATGAATCCCTAATTTATTGAACTACTAAGGGAAAGGAGTGTGTGTTAGTGGTGAAGGTCCACTAAATCCTATATAACTTTAAGTAACCTTTGGGCCACAGACTTACTGAGTAGTTTTATTTACTGCTCACCACAATGACCTCCCATCACTGTATACTGCACAGGTTTATATTGAAAATGAATGCTTAAAGACGTTACATCCACGTTACATGCCGAAGTAACACTTGTACCGAGGCAAAGGGATGGGACCACAAGGTTGTGTCTTCCTTAAAGTAACAATGGCATCACTCACCTTTGTATTGCACTTCTTTGTTAATCATCAATACACAAACGAACTGTCTTCTCCATGGATTGAAAGGAAAATGGAATTAACATTTTTTAGGTTGTGAAGGTGAAAGCATCCATCATTGACCTTTTGATGTTTTCAGAGGTGACTAAAGCCTGGAGGTGCCTAGAAAATGAACCCACGCGCCAGAAATGTTTGGACATCGTGGAGGAGGCGGAGGCAGTGGTGGCTAAGAGGGTGAGTCTTCAGCCTTCCTTGGAGGGCCTAGAGTACACCTTTGTCATGTTACTTCATTTTGCTGAAGATTATGAGCTAAATTTACTGTAGGTGGTTTTTTGAAGGAAAAATATTTGTCTCAATCTTTAAGTTTCATGTTGACCTTTGCATGTTTTTTGAGGAAAGGTTTCATTTGTTTTATATAAATTGTGATTCTGATTAATAATGTGTTGGGCACCAGTTGTGGTGCATATTAAGCATCAAATATACAATGATACACTGACTGAATGTTTCAAAATTTTATGCTTTATCACTGTTGTTTTTCTTTGTCATTAGACTGAGGAACGCAAAAAGCAACTGAAAAAGGAAGGCAAGGATTCCCGTGTAGACGAAGACGACCCAGAAAAACTGAAGCGAGCGGTGTATGTGCAGACTATGAAGCTGTTTGCAGACATGGAGAGGAAACGGCGGCAGCAGGAGGTGCGGGACCAGGAGGAAAGGAAAAGAAAGAGAGATCAAGAAATAGCAGAAGAAGAACAAAAGAAAGCAGAAAAAGAATGGCAAAAGAATTTTGAGGTAATAATTTTACTAATGCTTGTAAGGATTATTGGTTTTATCATAAGATTCAAATTGCATCATACTATCTATCTACATACATACATACCAGGTCAACATCCACCTCCAGGTGATTAACCAAGACAAGGCACACACACGCACACCCATGTATACATACACACGCACACCCACACCCATGTATACATACACATGCACTGCTGGCCTCCCTAGACTCACAGAGAAAAAAAGTACACCTCTCCCAAACACAGCACATCAGGTGAGTCATGTAAATGTTGGTCAGGAGGGGGATGGCGGGGGGGAGGGTCGTATCCACAACAAGGAAGAGTGTATATGCATGTGTGTGTGTGTGCCTTGTCTTACATACTGCCCTCTTAGAAGGATAACAGCCTGATATATAATTACAAAGTAATACAAACACCAACAGACCTTTACATCCCTACTTGGCTGTTCCATTTAATTAAACTACACTAATATCATTAGAGATAGGATAGAACAGTAGAAGGCCCCTCCCCATCCCACCATCCCTCCAGATAGAAAGAAAAATTGTGAGTAGAGATGTGAGTTAGTTGTTAATTGCTTTGTGTGTACATAATATTGACATGCCTTTGTTTTTCTCTCACCCACAGGACTCTAGAGTAGATCGTGTCAACAGCTGGAAAGATTTTCAAAAAGGGAAATCTGCTAAAAAATTTAAGGGTTTCAAACCTCCAAAGCACAGAGCTGAGGCCCGAGACTAGGTAGCCGATGGGTTGTCCCAGCGCTTCAGCCCCACCTGGGACTCCTCCTTTTAAGGGGAGTCTCCTTCATTTGTCACACTGGAGCGGTGAAGGCAACACCTCAATCATGACCTTCTATTTCCTTTTTCTTGTTACATTATATTACAGAGTGCTGAGCTCTTTAAAAATTCTATTTTTTCTCTTCTTTTCTCTTCTACATATACATACTAACTATAATAAGGATCAACCTAATTATGGGGTAAGTATTAAGCATAGTGATGACTTTGTAAATTTTAAAATTTATTTAATCACAGTCTTTCATTTTAAAAATCATATTTAGTATTTGTTCATGTGAGTCGTAAATGATATTTGGTAAGAACGAAAGATATTTTATGACTTTGTTCAAGGCAGTAAATTTACATAAATGTAATATCTTGTGTGAAACATTACCTCATTACTGGTAGTTTATAATAAAGAATCATTTATACAGAGTCCAGTTTGCCCATCATCTAACAAATTTAAATATTACTATAGCAATCAGTTGGAAAATAGGTTTCAGAGTTTACCAAGGAATGAAATGTGTTGGCCGAAGAGTGGCAGTATTATGAAGGCAATGGGAGTGTTGATACTTGATGTGACAGTGTTGGTTGAAGGTTGAAGTTGTGTGGCAGTAAGGTGTGTTATGAGAGACCATTAGTTATTGTTAGTGTTTTGTGACGAGTGTAGACCTTGGGGCGTGAGTGTTGTGAAAGTGTTACCAGTGTTGACGGCTCAAACAACACTACAAAGGGACAGGAGTGTTGACGGTTTTTGAGGTTGTATCGGGGACAGAGAGTGTTATGAGACCAGTAGCAATTGTTAGTGTGATGTAAATGGTGAAGCAGCAAGCCATAGTTACCAACACTTTTAAAGTGTAAGAGGACATGAATGAACACAAACAGTTAATGACAAAGTTAATTATTGAAGATAGTTCTCTCGCTCTGAAAATGCACCTCTCAAAACTTTTGTATTGTAATTATCTAAGGTTTTAATCCACAGCAGAAACTGAGATGACATAAAATAATTATTTATTCTCATACAATTTTTTTCTGGTATAGCCTAAGTAATTTTAAGAGAAACTTTCCCCCACAAGCTCAAGATTACCTCTCATTTCATAGTAATGTAGATTAAATACGAAACATTACAACACACAATGCTGAAGAACATGAAAACTTCATTGAAGATTTGTCTTCAGTCCCATTGAGTTTTCAATAAAAAGTAATAATTTTTGTCAGTTTTGTTTCAGCTTCAGCTCTCCGACCGCTCCATCCCCTCCTCTTTTCTGCCTCCTGCTTGGTCTGTTTGAGAGGCTGTACTTTGGTTATAATGTGGGGTTAGAATTAATTCAGAAATACCCTTCATTGATGTGTTTTACAGAAGAAAACTATTTATTGGAGGTCCCAAGACGAATCTACCAAACTTTACCCCTGTACCTCATGAAACTTTGTGGCTCTGGTACAGTTATGCAGTTTTTTAAATGCAAAATGTGATCAATGTTGCAATTTGTTTTAAGAAATATATACAGTATTCCTTCTGGGCAGCAGTTCTCTTGAAAATAGAAAAAGAACATGAATGAAATGACCCTTGACAGTTGATAGTTGAGTGTGTTGTGTTGGGAGTGGCAGGGAGTGTACTGTACTGGAGGTGTGATCAATAGTGCACTCTGGGCCAGGGAGTGAATTTATCGCATCATTACTTGTACAATTAGATAAATACATAATACAACAAATTACATTCAACAGTGAATTGACTTGGTGCCAAATGGAGATGCACCAAATTATCAGTTGCAGATGTCTGTGCATAATTTTTGAAACATGCAAGCATCTTTGCAAATTGAATAATAAATGTGTGTATCGCTGCAAGATGGGTTTTCTTTTTATAGTTAAAGGAGTCCGACTAATGGAAATTGGGATACTCATAAAAAGATATGTTTAATGTGTATAGACATTTTTATTCATACGAATTGCTATCTCACACATGTAGAGTGACACCAGGAGAAAAGGTGAATGCATTGACATGGTTGTAATGTTGTCCACACGGTGGTGTCTGGCCAGTCAAGGTTTGGCTGATGACTTACTCGTGTGCAGTAGTGGTGCCATAACTACAACATGGTGCGTCACAGGAAAGATAGGAAACATATAGCACCATGCAGCAGACTGATATCCCTGTGTGTGAAAAAGATCACAACAAAACTACATAGTATACACATGTAACTTTGTAGAATGGTGTGTCTGGCAGCAGTCACTCCACTGGCCACAGACAATGTTTCCTGTATTTGCTCAAACTGCGTCTCGCTGCTGGTTTGTCTGCAGACAGAGGCTGTATTCTGTCACCAAACAAATTTCTTGCTTGTGTCTGCAGACACTGTATGCTGGTGTGGACGGGGCCTTAAGGGTGGTAGCTGAGACAAGGCACACATACACACTCAAGCATACATCCACTCCTCTCATTTATCCCGCAGGCCCTTAGAGAAGGTCATCCCGCAGGAAGGAATACTTAACATTATACAGTGGTACCTCTTGATTCGAATACCCTTTGACTCGAACCCTTCCCAATCCGAACACATTTGGCGAACAAATTTTGTCCTCCAATCCGAACGTGGTCTTGCAATCCGAACACAAACACACGCGGCGGCCGACGCCGCCTTCTCGCCAATCGGCCAGTCTCGCTTGCAGTTCTCCGCTGTGAACACCTCTCTCTCTCTTGTGCTTGATATTTTTGCATATTTTCTTGAAATTAGCCCTCATTATGGCTCCCAAGAAAGTGAAAAGTGACAGTGCAAGTGGTGGAAGGAAGCTGACGCGCTATAGTATAGAAATGAAGAAGGAAATAATAGAAAAACATGAGAGGAGTTCTTGTTTATGACCTGGCCTCACAGTACGGGATGGCCACGTCTACGATCTGCACATTTTTGAAGCACAAAGAGACAATAAAGGCTGCTGATGTGGCTAAAGGAGTGTTTGGTAAATCAAATAAAAGGCCTCAAATTTTAGAAAAAGTTGAACAATTACTTTTAGTTTGGATAAATGAAAGAACTATTTATTTAAAATAAAGTGGAACGGATTAATTGTTTTTACATTCATTTCAATGGTAAAAATTGCTTCCTAATTCGAATTTTCTGAATTCGAACAGCCGAAAATAACGAATTACGTTCGAATCAAGAGGCACCACTGTAATTCTGTTTTTCTGCACCCATCCACCACTCATTCCATCTTCTTTGATCTTGTAACAGTTAAACACATATAGTACTGACTATAATTTTATTTTTTCTCTCTTTCAGCTCAAGATAATTTTGCAATTTTGACTTCAAAAGTACATTTGATGACAAAATAGGATAAACTTCCTGACCTATTTTAAGACGCCAG
Organism: Cancer borealis; assembly: GCA_036785275.1. Classification (NCBI taxonomy): domain Eukaryota; kingdom Metazoa; phylum Arthropoda; class Malacostraca; order Decapoda; family Cancridae; genus Cancer; species Cancer borealis. Next base: position 57,966 of record JAXIVD010001278.1, on the reverse strand, counting down.
ACATGAATAAGGAAACAACAGGTATATCAAACCACTGAAAAGGAACATTTTTTTATTGAATACAGTTTTTGTAGTTTGCTTCTCAACCAATAATTAACAATAACTTGAAGAGCAGTGAACACTTGAGCAGTGTTGAGTGTGAACCAAGTATCTGTTCTTATCACTTGTATCACGTGGATTGACCCAACATTGCAGTATTTCACTTACTAAAATATACTTACCAAAAAAATGAAGAGACTCACCATGGTCTAATTAATCTAGAATGAAAATGTACTAACACCACATATGTAAAAATAATTGAATCTATCACCTTCATCCCAGCCAGCTGATCCCAACACCTCAGTTTTCTTCCTCCTCGTCTGGGTGTCCTGAGGAAAGAAAAGGTGAAGGTAGTTTGATAGACACAATGCAAGCAGTACAAAGGATTCCACACAGGCGCCTAATGGGATCCACACTCACGTCGTCTGTTGGGCTGTGAGCGGCTGGGGATGTTGCCGGTGCGGAGCATGTGCTGCAGCCGCTCCACCTCCTCCATGGAACGTGCATTGTTGATGGCCTGGCGGATGGCTGCCTGGTCCTCAGAGGTCATCTGGCCTGCTCATAGGGGGTAAGTATTCATTATATAGTCTTTATCTTGCAAGTAAACAAGTATATCACAATAAGAGTGATGATCAAAATGCAAATTAAGCTAAGATGATGTCATGCTTAGATTAGATATTCCACACCAATCCCACATAGTGAGGCTTCAACAAACCCAGGGGAGGCCGCGTGTCTGTTGTGCCTGTCGCTCCCGGCACAAAGGTGCGTGTCTTCTTGGCCTCCTTCTGAATATCCTTCCCCAGCTTGCTCTTGAATAGTTTCTTGGCCATCTCCCTTTCCCGCATCCGTACTCGCCTGAAGTCCACCACTCGCACCTAAATCAAGTCACGTCAAGGAATCATCCATTCACCTTTGGGGTGCAATCCTCCTTAATGACTAAATATTCCTTGAAACAAATCCTAACTCAAGATGTTGTTTAATCTTGGTCAACAATGTTATGACAGTGGCATCAGCCTGTAATAATAGGTACTGTTTGGAAGGTTTGCAACACATTATACTACCTTCCTTTACTTAGTATTCTAAACTATTCAACATTAACTATAATCAGAAAAAAAAGTCAGTGCACAAAATCTTTATAAAGAGATGTCAACTATGCTAGGAAGGCCTGAACTTCCCCTGCAAAGAAAGCAAGGAATACCTGTGGGACTTTGTTGATGAGGTAGAGGCGGTAGTGGTCCCGGGTGGTGACTGGGTTACCCAACAACGAGACATACTCAAGCCTTTTGAAGTTGGCCAAGCTGTCCAAGTCTGCAAGCTCCTGCACCAGATTGTTGGTCAGGAAAAGGCTCTGTAGGTTAGGCAATGACTCTGACAGAATGTCAGAAATTCGCCTAAACAAGGAAGAAAGAAAGGACAATATGAACAGATGATCATCTGTATTATCAGTGTTGTTCTTGCCCCTGTTACCCATATAATCCCCTTTCATATTTCTAACATATATACTTTTTTCAACCATCATCATCATTTTTTATACTTGTTCATTATTCTAATCAAATCAGAGAATACTTACACTATTCTGTTATTATTAAGGAGTAAAGTCTTGAGCCGCTTGAGGAGGGGGAATCCATCCAGCTTGCGTATGTCATTGTCGCTGAAATCCATGATGTCAAACTGGTCAAGTGTAGCTCCCAGATTCTCTATGACTGGTATCTTGTAGCCTGCAGATACACACATCATAAAACACTGCTTTCTTGAAATCATCAAAGGTCAATAAATGAAATAGTGAGGTGGAAAGGAATGATAGAAAGGAAACAATAGAGAAACTTAAGTGGTAAAACTGCAGGTGTGGATGGAAGAACTGCAGAAATGTTAAAATTAGGAGAAGAAACAATAGTAGAATGGATGTTTATCGTATATGATCTTGCATTAAGACAGAAATTAATGGATGAAGGCTATTGTTGTGGCCTTCTGATAGCCCACTACGACAATAAAACCAAAAATTGTTTCGTCGCCGGAATTTGGTGATGACCCAGACATTTTTACCTAATTTAATCGGTAATGTACATTTATGGCGCATTATCATCAAAATACTAGAGTAACGACAGCAGTGTAAGATGGTAGGACTGGGGAACCACCAGGCTAGAACTGTCTGTTAGGGTGAGTGAAAACTACCGGGCACGTGATATTAAAACCAAACATTAGTACACACCTCTGAGGCATAATTCTCGGTCCCGCAGTGGGTTGATGTGCTGGGCGGACTGTTGGATTAGTTCTGGAGTAAGCTTGACCATGGCTGCAGTACTGTGTGAATGTGTTTAAGTTATCAGAGGGATCCCTGTGGTGAGAACGTTTGTTTACTTCACGGCGTGGAGTGACGGGTGGCTTGGTTCCAAACACAAAAACAATAACAAGAATAATAACCTTGTACTGAACACACTTGGTTTAATTTGTGTTTGATATATATAGTTTAATTGTACATTATGTTTAGTAAAGTTTATGTTTGGTAGAGGTGATGAGTATGAGTTATTGGCCCATGTTTGAGGTGCACGCTTGTTGGTGTTCGTGTGTTGTGTGACCAGTCGTCTGCACCACAACAATGTGTTCGGAGGCCTCATTACACTCACACGGGATGGGTTTAACAAATAAATACAGCCACAATATACCTTCAACTATAATAAAGATTAAACAAATTGTAGAGTGTTTATGTTAAATTTGAAAAAATGTAAAGAGTATGTGTATTATTCGTATTTTCACAATTATAAATAATCACGTGAATAGAAACGGATAACAGATTTCCATCTGACAGACAGACACACCAACCTTAAAAATATATTACATGTCTACTAAAATCTATACCTGATATGTAATCATAAATAATGAAGTGCTATGATTAATATATATAATTAGATAATTTGTTTTATGTAATTAATATAACCATTCAATTCACCAAACACAATAGAGTATCGTGCAGTGTGTGTGTGAAGGGTTGGCCATCCTGAACCTTTACCCCGTGACTTCAGGCAGCTAGTGTCTCCTCGACCAACCATTGCTACACTATAACTCAAGCTGCACCACAAGACAAGCGACGCCATGTCTCACACCACCCTGGCACCCGCCCTCCCTGAAGACATAGACAGGGGTAGGACGCCAGCCAGGCTTGGAGTGTCAGGTCCAAGGTGTACAGTGACAGCCTCATAGGACACCTTCACAGATCATCAACTGGATCACAATGGCCTTAGTACAATATTAATAACTCACCTTCACTCTAGTCTTGTTCAGGCCACACACCTATTATCCAGTTTAACCATTAATTCTTATGCACATGGATTCATGATAATTATCCAATTAACGATTAACCTATTATGAGATCTCACTTGTTTAACAATTTGATAGATTCAAGACAGCTATTTTTTACTTTAACATTATTTGTTCTGATTCCAGTATAAATTATTCCACAATTAATTATCACTGACTTTTTTCTGATGTGTATTGCGCAGGGCACCAGTGTTAGACCATATCACGCTCCTAACTTTTTTTTCCAATGTCAATTTAATGTTTGCCTTCATTATTTAGAGGCGAGCATTATGTTTGGTGTTTGGTTTAGTTTGGTTTGCAGTCAGTAGTGAAACAATAATAAAACTCTACGTTTGTGCCATTTGTAGCACCTGCTGTGAGCCCAACTTTTTGTGTATGATTCAACACACCTAGAACTGAGTTGATGGTGAAGTGATAGTGTGTCATAGTGTGTAGTGACCTGATGTACACTTTGTAATGCTTCAGTTCAAACAGACAACAAGAGATGCAGGAATTATAGTACTAAGACACTACTTACCTGTGTCTTGCATAGATTCAAAGTAAACTACAAGTATATATTGAAGTAAAGTGGTTCATTAAGTGATTTTTAGTCGTAAGATGATATGAGTGAAGAGTGTCCCAAAACATCATAGCTTGTAGATAAATGTTTAATGAATAGCCTTTCCATTTGATTTGAGTTGCCTTAATGACTGTGACTATTATGTTCATTGTCCGTGTGTGTTGAGTGTGTTCCTTTTCCGTGTGCGTTGAGTGTGTCATTACTGAGGTGCGTCCTTGTATGGCAGGTGTGGCCGGGGCAACCAGTGTGTTGGTGCAGCGGGCTAATGAGATCCGCATGCAGAAGGTCAACTGGCCATCATACCTACAGTAGGTTCTAATGACATGTTTTGTTTTCCCATCTGTTGAATAGAAATGGTGTTGGTATTTATATATTATTATTATTATTGTTATTATTATTATTTTTTTTTTTTTTACTGAGACCCTTTAAAGTTCTTCTTGTACTATTTTTTTTAATTGATAGTTTTTAAGTAATTATAATTTTCTTTGACTTTAGTGTTAATGATTTTCCAACTTGAATATATATACCATTAATCAGATTCTCGTGTATCAGTAATCAAAGTTGTTTAATGTGAGCTAGTGATGCTTTACCATTACGAGGTGAGAATAAGTGTGTGTTCTTGGTGTTGCAGGTCACAGATGATCAGCCAGGAGGACTACGAGGTCATCATAGCCGTGGAAATGTCAGGACAAAACCGAGCTTCCCTGCTTCACAACCATCGCCTCCAGGTGGCTCGTACCTTCATGAACCTGTTGGGCCACATCAGCAAGGACCAGACCATCCAGTACATCCTCATCTTGGTGGACGACACCCTCTCCGTGAGTGAAGGGGGACAGAAGGGATGGGCAGGGCAGGAGGGTGTAGGAGGCTGCACTAGGGTGTTTGGGGTGGATGATAAAAGGTTACATGTTACATCATCTTAATACAGGTGGTTTTTGTAGTGTATTGGGTTTTGCTCTGATTTATGGTGCCAAAGGTTATTGAGAGTGGTAGTGATAGGATATGTGAGGCCAGGTCAGAAACACGAACTCCTCTCTCATGTTTTTCTATTATTTTCTTCATTTCTATACTATAGCACGTCAGCTTCCTTCCACCACTTGCACTGTCCCTTTTCACTTTCTTGGGAGCCATAATGAGGGCTAATTTCAAGAAAATATGCAAAAATATCAAGCACAACAGAGAGAGAGAGGTGTTCACAGCGGAGAAGTGCAAGTGAGACTGGCCGTTTGGCGGGAAGGCGGCGTCGGCCGGCGCGTGTGTTTGTGTTCGGATTGCAAGACCGCGTTCGGATTGGAGGACAAAATATGTTCGCTAAATGTGTTCGGATTGGGAAGTATTCGAAAAAAGAGGTACCACTGTATTACTCATTTGCCATTTTTTTATGTTTCTTGTTGGGTCACCACTTGAACTTTGTATTACCTCATTACTTGGTTTTATTTTTATATGTATTTTTTAATGCCACATTCTTTTGCATTCTAGATGTATATATGCAGGTTAGCTAAGTTTATACTCACATTACAGTCAGTTGAAGGTTTTGGCTTTTCTCCACTTAGCTTCCTTGCACAACATTATACTATAGGCCATGAAAGTTATGTTACTCAATTTGTGCAAGAAAAGAAAATAGGTTAAAAAATGTATTCTTTATTGACGATCATCCGGTCTTTTCTATTTAGGAGGACAAAGGTCGGGTGGAGATCTTTAAGGAGTACGCACGTAAGCAGCGTGAGAGCATGTGGAGTCCCTTCCTCAACCTGCTCACCCGTCCTGACACCTTCATCATCAACATGACAGCACGCATCATTGCCAAGCTGGCATGCTGGTCACGTGAACCCATGGATGGATCAGACCTCACCTTCTACCTCACCTGGCTCAAGGACCAACTCAGAACCCCGGTGTGTGTGTGTGTGTGTGTGTGTTTTGTATTCTAATATACATCTACCAGTATGTCAGCTATTGATGGTATGCTATAAATCCTTAAAAATACAGTAACTAGTCATTGTTATGTAGGATAGTTGACTTTGACCTAATAGAGTAATTTTATGTGACCCGTGAATTTACTTGGAGCATGAATGACCTCACTTATCTTCAGTCAGGTCAACAATGGGCAGTGTACTTTGTAACATATGAATCCTTGAGATATATATAATGAACAATACAGCTTTGAACCCTGAAAACTATTGATAATGAGTACATCATCATCACTAAATTCTAATGAGCATGAAGATATTTTAGCTCATACATACATGGTCTGGCGACAAAGGTGGTGGTGGTGGGTTTTTTTTTTTTTTTTTTTTTCTCTCTCTCTCTCTCTCTCTCTCTCTCTCTCTCTCTCTCTCTCTCTCTCTCTCTCTCTCTCTCTCTCTCTCTCTCCGCCTTAGCCAGCACCTTTTAATGTAACTAAAAAAAGGTGCTAATTACAAGTGATCATTGGAGGGTGTATTTTCCCGGCAGAACAATGAGTACATGCAGTCAGTGGGTCGGTGTCTGCAGATGATGCTTAGGGTGGAGGAGTACCGTACCATCTTCTACCAGCTGGACGGAGTGGTTACCATTGTGCAGGTGTGTTAATGTATACCACTGTACTCCTGTTGGCTTGCTTCCATACATAAGTTATCCTCAAGGTCAGCTGTATAAGGTGTGGCTAATGGTAACTTAACTTTGCATACATCTTAACTTGTTGCCCAGAAATACAAAGGATGGAACACAGACACAGAAAGTACACTCTGATATTCCTCTTCATTTGTATACAGAGGAAGAGTTCAAATTTAAAAGCTAATCCAGTTTATCATTATATTATTATTATCACATTCCCTGCGTGTCATGAAGCTGGTTCACTGTTTTCAGGTTTTGAGTTCGGGAAAACTGAACTTCCAAATCCAGTACCAGCTCACCTTCTGCCTGTGGGTGATGACCTTCAATAACGCCATCGCCGAGAAGATGAACAAGTAAGTAATGTAAAAAATAATAATTAATACAAAATAAAGAGCTATAACATTAGGTTTTATATGTTCACGTACACACACAAAAGTGATAAGTAACACAATTATATTTTTTGATGTGTTAGGATCCCATTGTGGTTCTGAAATTTGAGTGAGTTTCTAGTGTTTATGGGTGAATGTTATGTAACTTAACGGTGAAGTAGTACATTCACTGTTAAGGTTTTACATCACATGAAATCTTTGCCTTTACCCTGTTACTAGTATGAATGTTCTTTTACTCTTTTATTTCTCAGTTTTTCTTCTTTTGATATGAAAATTTGACTATGATAACTACAATATACTTAGTTAATTTTCATTGCATTGTTTTCCTCTCCAGGTACAGTGTGATTCCCACCCTGGCAGACATCCTGAGTGAGAGTGTGAAGGAGAAGGTGACACGCATTGTGCTGGCAGTGTTCAGAAACCTGATAGAGAAGCCTGAAGACCCTCCCATTGCACGGGAGAACTGCATCCAGATGGTGCAGTGCAAGGTGAGGAGGGGGGGAGTGGGGGAGGGGAGGGAAGAGAGAGAGAGAGAGAGAGAGAGAGAGAGAGAGAGAGAGAGAGAGAGAGAGAGAGAGAGAGAGAGAGAGAGAGAGAGAGAGAGAACCTTACACTGACTCAACTTTCCATTACAGGTTCTGAAACAGCTTGAGATTCTTGCCCAGAGGAAGTTTGAGGATGAGGATATTACAGCTGATATTGAGTTTTTGAATGAAAAGCTACAGAACTCTATACAGGACCTGAGGTGAGTTAGCTGAAACTGAAGATGAGAAAGATCTACAAACTTACTCTTACTGAATGAACAGCTGATGAGTAAGTGAATAATTCAACATTCCGCTCTACAAACTCCTATCTAAGTCACTATTTCCTTGGCAGCTCCTTTGAAGAGTATTGTTCCGAGGTGAAGTCCGGCCGCATGGAATGGTCCCCGGTGCACAAAAGTGAAAAGTTCTGGCGGGAGAATGCGGGTCGCCTCAACGAGAAGAACTATGAACTGTTGAAGATCCTCATTAACCTCCTTGAGACCAGCAAAGACGTGTTGGTCCTCTCAGTGGCGTGTCATGACATTGGAGAATACACACGTCACTACCACCGGGGAAAGAGGTCAGGGATGTTTATCTGTATACTTAGTTAAGAGTATCAGGATCCTTGCTATGGGAACTAAGGAATGCTTGTCTTTATCCACTTCTTTGGTTTATTAATTCCTCAAGATATTATTTTTGTGAGGATCTATTGCTGGAAATGTATCATGCTTTAAGTTATTCTGATCCTTTCACTACATGGCCATTCAACATTCAGTTCCAAGTCTCCTCCTCACCTCCACACTTGTTGGGTTGCCTCCCTCTGTGCCACTCCTCATCCACATCCACATAAAGATCATTTTGAAACTTACCATGCATGAAAAGTAGTATTTCAGTTTCAATCACAATAGTCATGCTTTATATATATAGTAACATACATTTGCAGCTTGAAATCACTGGTAGGAATATTTTTATTAATTCTTGTTTTGTTAGACAAGCATAAACAACTTTTAATATTCTAAAAATATAAATAGTCAATATAAAGCATGGACAGTGTTTTTCATATCTGTGTTCTACAACAAGCTTAGTGTTGTATGCAAGAATAAAGGTGTTAAGTGATGTGATTGTTCCAGGGTGTTGGAGCAGCTGGGAGGGAAGCAGTGGGTGATGCAACACTTGACACACCAGGACCCCAGTGTTCGCTACGAGGCGCTGCTGGCTGTACAGAAACTCATGGTGCATAACTGGTAAGGATACGGGTCCCATGAATCTTAAGAAAAAGTCACTCCATGATAAACACTTATTTGATGCCTAATGTGTATGTAAAGAATAGTTTGATGTGTTCATTATACTCTTATTGATAAATGTTTGTAAATGTATGAAAGAGGATCTGTTTTTATGTACGTGTTTGGTGTGTATAACAATATTGGTATGGTAAGTCAAGATGAAGGAATGCTATGTAGACTGATTGAAGGGGTCAAACATAGCACCATAAAGTGATTTGTCCACAGAAAGAATGGCAGAAAGTGAGATAACTAGATTTATGTATAAGTATGCTGTATGAGGTTGATGTAAAAGAAAGACCTCTAGTGAAATGGGAGGAGAGTGTTAAGAGTATGTGATAGGAAAAGGAAAAAGGAGAGTGATAGGGTTACAGCATGCAAGGAGATAAACAAATGGAGGCATCAAATATAGATAGAAAGAAAGGTGTTACTATTTATGTTCTGAATCCTTTCCTTCCTGCTTTTGTAGACTTTACCTTATATGTGTTTGCTAAATGTAATTCGTACAAAAACAATAAACGTATATTTCCTTTCCATTTGCAGGGAATACTTGGGGAAGCAGCTGGAGAAAGATGCACAGCAGAGCACACCAAGAAACTGATCAGTGTGTACAGTCCACAATCACAGGTAACATTTAAGTACTGACAGGTTGTGTTGCAGATAAGGTTGCAAGTTAACTGTTGTGATGTGGGTGTCCATTTCAGACTGTGTTATACTATGTAACTCTGTGAATGTTAATAACTAATTGGTATTATTTTCAGATGTCAGTTTTAGTATTGTAATTAAAACCTGTTGTAGCCTTTTGTTGTAGTGTTGTTAATAATCAGTCTATTTGAAGTGGTGTAAAGTAGGTTGTGGTGATTATGGAGAGTTAACATTCCAAAACAGAATATTATGTTATGGAGAAAGTAATGATACAACGGTGGGGTTGGTGAGCTGATGAACTACATGCATGGAATTATCTACCAGTGTAACAGTGATAACTCTCTCAACTGCCTTTTGAACACAACTTTTTACTCGGCAGTGGCAGCAGACTCAGCTATTCTTGAACCCAATCTGTCAGTCAGTGTCAACTTAAAACATAATTTGCCCTGAATTATGACAGGATACTTAGAAATATGTACTTAATTGAAGTCATTATTTCAACATTAATCATATCATTGTGCATAATTATTGGATGACTGTCTTTTATGGTTTAGAATTTGTTACTTATATAACATTAACATGACAAAGTATAAAGAAAAGATATACTAACTTTGTTGACGTTGTGTGATTGAATAATTTCATTGTTAACTATTTGATGTAGTTGTTTGGCTGCAGTTAACCATCTCTCTAACCCCAATGTTGTCTTCCAGTGTGTAAAATATAGAATATTATGCACAAATAGTGTCTAGAATGTTAAAATGTGTAATGTGTATATATCTATATATATTATGTAAATTTGTTTAACAGTTAATGGTATTTTGATATTTTCATCCATATATTTTTAAAACATTTTATTGAGGTTGTTGGTCATGTAAAACTCCTAACTACGTTTTTATTAATTAATTTCTCACTTTCCACAAGTCTATCTTCAATGGTGCTGTACTTGCATTTCCCAGCCTAGTATAAAGTACCTCCAGCTAGCATTTCTTGTCAACAAAATTATCTATCTATCTATATACTAGGTTGTTATCCCCTTAAAGCAGGGTAGCCAATACAAGGCACACCAGGGTCATGGAGACATTACTCTCCCCTCCTTCTCTGTGCCTTGCCTTTACAGAGGAGGGGCTTCCCAGACTCCTCACTCTGTCCCTTTTGTCACCTTATAACCTGCATGTATCACAGTGGTTAAATTCTTATAGCCCCCACCACAGGGCTAACAAAATTACACGTCAATGAAATTATAAAATCAAATTTTCAAATACAGCTGACGACACATGGTTTTAGGCAAAAAGATATGTCTTCAGTAAATGATTTTCCCTTTTATTGCATAAATACACTCTATGAACTGACTGAAGGAAGACAAGTAATACTATTGTAGTTACACTTAAGCTTCACACTAACATGGCACTCTGCTATGAACACACCTGCACTCATTCCTCTCATTCAGATTAGATACAGTACACAACCACCTCACAGAGAGGATTATGACATTATGACTACATAACGATACTCATATAATACAACACTGCTATTTGACAACATACTTTAAGGGAATTGAACATGTCTTACACTTATTGGAAATTGAGTATGTGAAGCATGAAGTATGGTGCACAGTTATCAACAATTACATTACATAGTTTACTATTACCACACCCGTACTGTTTGGTTACTGTTAGATCAGTGGTATTAGTTCATCTTGCAATGTAACACACTAACTGGGCACGAGTGGTCCAATAAAACTAAAAAAAATATTACATCCCCATTGAAAAAATCATAACGTGTTCCTTAAATGCACAATTTTATCCCAGAATGGTTGCAAATCATACAAGGAGACACATGAAAATAATAATCCTAAATGGTTGTGTGCAACAGGAGCAGAAAATGTCCTCCATAAGACCATTATAAAATTAAGTTAGAAAATGTTTACTAAAGAGTAAAGAGTAAACCATCTGGTAAGTATGTACATTTGTACATACATTTGAATGAAGGCATATCAACTGTATGCAGTATGTTTTGAAGTAGTGTTGAGGAGGTGAGGAGGCAGCACCTTGGAACTGTTAAGGCAGCGTCACACTAACACTTTTTCCGCCAATGCTGACAGTCTCAGCATTTTTTTTTCTCATTCTGTCTTCCTTTTGCATCTGAATCAGGCAGACGGACATGATCGTCTTCATTGGATAAAGTTGCCGCCAACTTTTTAGGCAAATCAGAATGCTTAGTGGATGATATGAAATTATTTGAAGTAAATGGTTAAAGTGTATCTAAATATAAAAAATTCAAATTTCTAAAATTATAATAAATTATCAATTTAACGGCTGTGTGTGTGATGGTGTGCACTCCAGAAATTGTCAATTTTCAGAAAGTTGACGGAAACAATTGACGAAAAGTGCTAGTGTGACGCCTCCTTTAGACATGCTTGTGACTTACAATAACACTGGAGGTGAAGAAGTGGTCAGTGTGAAGACAAGACAGCCAGTAGTAATAGAAAGGCAGTGAATTCAACCTGACTGTACAGCACTTAAATGTACACTGGACTCATCTCCTAAACAAAGAGACTCCTACATAACTTTTCTTTGATAAAAAAAGTCCAAAATACCTAGTGCATGATACTTTTATAGATCACAGCTGAGTGTGAGAACACAACCTGTCATCTGAGCCACAAACTTCAACTCTCAAAGAAAACACTGCCATTGATTGTTTAGAGTTGGTCTTAACATACCAATAATCTATCTATCTCTATACCTGGCTTATATTTCCCTTAAAGAAGATAAGGCTAGATATCTATAGACTATATAGCTCTGCTAGCATTGACGAGACTGCTATTATTCTCACCAAGCAACTGCCGTGAGCCAGGATTGAACCCACAACCTTTAGGCCACAAGCCGAGCAATGTACCATAGAGGCACCCGGCCTTTTTTTTTAGGGAAAATATAGAGGAGGCATCCCAGACCCCTCACTCCGTCCCTTTTGGTCGTCTTTAAGGACACCCAAGGAATAGGGTGATAGTATTCTTGCAGCCCCATATTCACTAACTACCAAAGTTACTTGGGAAACATTTGAAAGCAAATGTTTGGATGTCAATTAAGTTTAGTGATGCTGCAACACTGGAACTAATACTTGGCAGTGATCCAAAGTGTGACCTTGGGCGTTAAGGCACAGGCTGATTTTCTGAGACTTTTAGGGTGAATAAATGCATCATGTGCTAAAAATTTCTGCAAAGTAAAACACCCTCAAAACTCAAAATAAATATGGGTGGCAATTGCCTTTTGTAATATTCTTCACTCCATTATAATTGTGTTATAAACCTATCCCAGTATACTCCACAAGGTCATTCTACTTAAGTTTCCATATGTGTATTGTCTTCTTTTCCTTTATACAATGGAATCATATTGGCTTTTATCCAATCTACAGGTACATAATCCCCTCCAAATTTCAGCATTTCAACTGTAATGTCATCTATCTCTGAACCTTTTCCAAATTTCATGTTATTAATTGCTCCTGCTTCATTTCTTCCAATGTTACTTTGTTCATGTACCCCTTTACCTCACACACTCCACACCCATTCTATATCACTATGGCTTTATCTTGGTTTTCTACATTTATCAATTCCTCAAATTATTCCGTCCATCCTTTTTTGACAGCTTCTTTCTCCTAAATTCTATCGTTCAAATGTTTTATTTCATCTAGTGCCATGCTGACATTGTAATGAATAAGTTATAGTATACAGGGCCTGAGCTACATTCATGTGGTCCTGTCATCGTATCTATATTTATCCAGTTTTTCCTCCAGTTGTTGTAAATTCTTTGCCATTATCACCTCCTTTCAGTCCATTCCAAGTATCTATATTTCTCTGGGGAAAGCTGTACTTTTTTTTTGTCTTTCAAGCAAATTCCTTATATGCAAATTTTTCGTGTCCTCAAATATCTAGCCTCTCCTTTTCTTTTCATTATTAAACCTTTGTTTCCACAAGTTGTTAATCAATTTATATATCGTAATTAAGGCTCTTTCTCTCTTTTCTTTTTTTTATTGTTGTTAGACGCATTTCTTTTAATCTTTCCTCATATGTTAGGTCTTCCAAATCTGGCACCATCTTAGTTGTTATTCTATATTCTTTCCAATTTCAACACATGTTTTTCCTTGAGGGAACCATATTACTTCTGCATATTCCAGTTTTTGGTTTAATCATTGTAGTTATAATATTTTTCATCATATCTTTATCTAAGAAGTGAAAAACCATCATATATTTCTTAGCATCCTGAATGTGTCACCAAATTTTATTTGTATGTTTCTCTGGTCATAAGGTGTCCTGTATTACCACTCCCAAATCTTTCTCATCTTTTTCTATTGACATAATATTTTGTCCTTTCTCATCCACTTTCGTCATAGATATATTCATTTCCTCTGTTATTCTCTCATATTCTCTCCAGGTGACCCAACCACTATTTGACCTGGCGCCATTTACAAAATTACAAAAAATATATAAATTCTGAATAATGCAAGTAACATTATTGAAAGATGTGAAATACAAGGATATAATTGTCATTAGAAAATTAGGAGGGTTTAAAAACATATCAGAAAACAAAAGTTATTATATCATAAGTATTTGAAGCTACAAAGCTGTAATATTAACATGCAACCAATTACTACACACATATATTCAAAAAGGCTACGCTCACTAACTGACATATCAAGAACATTTTTAAAATTCTGAATTAGTCACATTACTAAAACCTAACATTTAACCACTTGCTTGATGCAAGCTACTTGTATGTTGAATTCAAAAGTTTATCTCTCTTCTCTCTGACAAAGTACATTATAGTACCTAAAGCCGAGTATCAACCACACAAGGATTTCACTTTAATAGAAGTATACATTAGTATGTTGGAATTTATCTTGTATTACACAAATGAAAACAGGCTGACCGTATTTACAAAGAAAACCATAACAAAAGCCCCAAACCATATTACATGACCTAAAAAGATGATCACTACAGTCACACAAACACTGCCATCTATAGTGAACTCTCTTATTATGAAACATAAAATAAATTTCTTCCTCCCTAATATTCAATTCCTCTGAAACTAGGTGTGTTTTTTAAAGGCATACTACAATGGCAGTATGTAATGAATTTGGCAACAGGTTAAAATGGCATATTCAGTGAAAAGTTTGCAATTAGAATAATAGCTAAATTTATATACAAATGGAAAATCATAATCATATTTGCCAAAACACTTCAAATTATATGTTACTAATATGTTCAAAGATTAACCTATTAAATTTCAAAAGGTTTGGTTTCATCAAAATTGACTACTACATACAATTTTGGTAAAAATCATAAATCAGTTAAACTCTGCAAACAGTTTCCAAATCTCTCCCCCGTGATGTACCTTGAATGACCCTGAGAACACCAGGTGAACACAGATCAACAGTATTAACTATCATAAATGTCAAGAACTAATAGGTTTTACTATTACCTGCACATCAGACTACTAATAAGTTATTCTGGATGATATTACTGACTACTATCATCACACACACACACACACACACACACACACACACACACACACACACACACACACACACAACTATATAGGTATTTCTGTGAGAATACATAAATACAGATACACCAGAGCCTTGTTATATGTGGTTTCATACATACATTCACCTGCATTCCCTCACATCTTAGCCTGTGTGTGTCTTGAGAAGTAGGGACCAATACTCACCATAGCATGAGGGTGCAAGAGTGTCAGTCTCGCACCATTTAATATGGGATCAAAACTCAAGGGATTTGGGAAGCCCCTTCTCTGTATTCTCTCTTACACAAAGACAAGATGCAGAGGGGGAGGGGAGAGTAATGCCTCTGGGCTACCACCCCATAAGTAGGATATTAGCTGGGTATGTAGAAAGGTAGATAGATATCTAAGTATGTAAATATTTAGTTTTTAAAAGTGTCATGGTGGTGGGTGAGGGCCACAGTAGGAGTGAATGATGCTTCCAGAAGTCTTCCAGGAATTTAGGGAATGCTCTCTTTCATTCATTCATGTTTACACACACTACTCGCTAGCTCAGTGGAAACGTCCCAGTGTCACTCAGCAGACTGAGGTTCACACCCCCACTCAAGCTGCACAGTTTTCACTGTTGATCGAGCAGTGACAATCCTCCTTGATTAAGAGAATGGGGTGTGTGATGTGTGAAAAGTCACAGCCTTACCCACATACACCTCATTTATCTCTCACACAGCTTAGTGTAGAGGCGCTTCAACCTACAACTTTGCTCCGTCATCTCCCATCCCTCGCCACTAATCATCCTTTCACTTAAAAACACATTACCCTAAACGGATCAAATATAATATGAATGTTGCCATGTGGTACTCACTTTGTGTCATAATGGTAGGAAAATGTGCACAAATTATAAATATAGGAAGCCCTCTATAATATTTCCTATTTTCTCCATTTGAATAATTATTCACATTATGCATTTTCATACTATATGCCAATTTCATGGAATATATCTCCCGCATATAACAAAGCTTTGGTGTACATGTTTTTGTATTTATACTATAATCCTATGAAAAGAAATTGCAATATATGCAACACCAACATAATGGAGAAGTAGTAATTCAAAAATGTTCCAGAAAATGTGGAATGAATGTATGTATAATAGAATTTTCTCCTCAATCATCATTATGTGTTGATTTGCAATCCAAATCTTTAAAGTTGCTATATCATTGTTTTCTTTTGAGCAGGTTAGTTAGCTCTATATATCTGTTTTATGGTACATGATGTATTGAGGCAGCAGTTTAGTGTGCACATCAGGTGGATACACACACTCATCGCTGCTCAACTCACTCTCCATCACTCCTGATATAACATGCATGGACGGCAAAGTGTTTAGGTAGTATGACTCTTGGATATAATTAGATACACACACATAATCTTGACATGATCTGAAAGAAGCAAGTTTAAGGCATTTCTTGTGATATCATACAAGTGATTTGTACTTGTAACTTTACCTCTTGACTTGTGTACATCTTAGATGACTGCTCAAGATTTCTGTTTTCTTGCAAAAGAAGTGTTGTACTTCAGTGAAAGACCACAAGACCTATATAACACCTGAACTTACCTTAACAAAGGCAGGAATCACAGAACATTTTATAGTAAGTACAAATTCTTTGGAAGCGAGATCAGATGTTTCTTCTACTTCTGCCTGAAGCTTTCCATTACTCAATCATTAGTATTACCTCTTTAGCAGATGGAGGAATAATTAGTCTTAAATGCTAATATAAGTGGCATCAAGAGGCAAAAGTTTTTACACCACCAGCTATATATCAATATCTCACAGAGAGTTTCCAACACCTCTGAGTCCTGAGCTAAGTCTTGGACTGCTCCACCAAGAGGTGCATTCCTTCCCTTCCATGACCACCTAATCATGATTTCCTCCACCAGGTCTAACTTTTCTGTAACATGAAAATCTACCTTTGGGGAGGACCAATTAGCCTGCACTCAAAAGTCATTGTCATTGCAATTGTCGTCCATCTTAAAGCAGCGGGTGACTTCCTCACCTTTGTCCACCCGGTACGTGAAATCCACATTGAGAAACCGATGATTTGAGAGGTCCTGTGTGATAGTGAGATCCCCTTCCACCTTGGTGTCCTGCTGCATCTGCACGGTGGCGAGAGGCAACACAGTGTTCTGCCAATGTGTGTCCTCATTGTCAGGGGAAGTAGACAGTTTGTGGCCCCTGGGGAACCACACATCAAACCACAACACAACGCAGTTCAGCTGCCGAGACCCCATGCTGTAGAGGGAGAATGGTCTGGAGATGGTCCTCAGATCTTCAGGTGTGATGGTAGTGAGGTCAAGGTCACAGATGGACGTAGGTAAGCTGAGCACATCCTCCTGAGCCACCATATGAACATGGACCACATCTGTAACACAAACAAACTTGAAGTGGCACCAAAACTTAACCCAACGGGGAAGGCGTACATGTCTTAAATATGAAAGGAAAAAAAAAAATTAACAACTTAAATAACAAACGCCTCTATTTTTTGTAATCATTTCACCGTTGTTTGAGATGTGTTACCTTTGTAGCGGGCAACAGCATGGTCAGCCAGAAGGGACATGTCCAGATTGTACACATGGTTGAGGGAGACCCAGAAGTCATAGGTTCCTTCCTCATACTTGGTGATCCACTGAGCTTCACCAAGAGCCAGGTGCAGCACAGCCCGCTCAGGATACATCTTGCCACCCTGTCCACCCAGCAAACACATTAGGGTGACATTCGAAAAACACTCACACCAATTATGAGTCTACTTTTGGGAGGAGTTATTGGAACCAAGAAAATCATGACAGATATGATTGAATATACTTATATAAAAAAAATATATAAATACCTATAAATAAATAAATGACAACCTCAACAATACAGAAGCTCTACATTCCAAGGTCATGAGTAAATAGTTAACAGATGTCAACACAATGGATATGAACAGTTATTACAACACAACCAAACATCCTGCACTTGCCCTACAGTCACACATCGTTATAAGGCACTCACCGGCTTGAGCCATTTATCCCTCACGTACAGGACAGAAGGCAGCATGGTCTCATAAAGAAGCATATAACCCATCCACTCACTAACAATAACATCCACTTTTTCTGGAAGCTCCACCTCTTCGGCCTTTCCCTGAAACACTGAAATACAAGTGTTACGTATAATAGTATTGATATAATTTCATTGCATTCTGAAAATATATCCATAAGAACACCAACTAATGTTCTGTAAGCATATATCACAAATCTATAATAAGCATTATATTTTACCTGTTATGACATTGCTGTAACCATTGGCCTCTATCAGCTGCTTGGCATGAACTGCAATTTTTGAGGCATCAATAGCATACACCTTCTTGGCCCCCGCCTGAGCACAGAACATACTCAGGATGCCGGTGCCACAGCCCACATCCACCACCACCTTCCCACGGATGTCTTCCTCCATGTTCTGGAATATTGCCTGCTGGTAGGCATTGGTGCGCACACTGTCCTCTATCATGGTGCGGTGAAGTTCAATGTCTGAATACGACCTGAGGAATGTAGGACAAGGTTCAGGTACATATAAATGCACGATGAGGCTCAGCTGCCTATACAAAAAATAAGCTTACTTTTTGTTTGAGTGTGTACGTGTGTTCTTACCTATTTTAATTTTTATACATCATACGTATATATTTTCAGCATCATACATATATATAAATTTAGTTATTTTTTACAGTTCAACATCATAATTTTCTAAAAAGGAAAAGTCGGAAATTTGAGGAAAAATATAAAATTCCTTCTTAGCTAAGCCATACTCCCAATTACACATAACTGAATCTTATATCTACACCCATACAAGCTGCTCTAGTCTTACAGCTCAGGCCAAGCATGACATCTTTTAAAATCAAATAAGTAAAATGAAATTCCCACCCCTGACCCTACCCTCCTGTACTAAACGGGTACTTACGCAAAATAACTCTCATCCAAACTTTTCTCCTTCTCCACCGAGCCATTCTTCTGGAGTGCATGAAGGCCATTCTCAGAGGCCCTTCGCTTCTTGGTCTGTGGTTGTGCCGCCTCACTCACTGGGACTGGTGCCACCTCCACCACTCCCTCCGTCTCAGACATGATCACCTGCAGCAGCAATATTCTCCATTAAAGGAAGCAGTACATGTAAATGCAAATCCACTTAGTACGTAACTTGACATCTACAAAATATTATCAACAAAGCATGATAAGAAAAATATTCAAACGGATTCATGGAGGCAATTAACTGGCTGTCAAAAGGTGGCAAAGTGAATCACATGATAAGCAGGATGCATGATTCCGTAATTTTACCAGCAATGATGGAACATCTGACAGGAAAGATAGGAAGTTAAAAGGGACTAAGTGTACCAAAGTAGAATTTATGGACAGAAACAAATAATGACTCTTCTCTCATGACCACACTCTTGAGGGAGTTCCAAGGAGAAGGTATGACAATAATTACATTAGATATTGACATTTAATATTAGACGAGACAAAAAAATAGCAATGTTTCATATCATTAATATTTTATACAAATCTTCTTTTAAAGCAATACTGCATTTTTTTTTTTTTTTTTTTTTTTGTATGAATACAACATTGTATAATCTGTGTTGTCACAAAATGAACACGTTACAGTTATATGAAAATCCACATGCTAGGAACACAAAGGTAGTACTATGTATTCTGATTTGACTGTACCATTCACAAGTTGATATATGAATAACTCATCACCTTATATTCCTATATAAATAACCTTCTATAAAGCTTGTTGATGATTCCCTCTAAACTGGGGTTCACTTTCAATTATACACTAACATAATAACAGCCACAACCTGTAATCGTTGCACAGATGTAAAAATGTTTGTTACACCAAAACTTCCTGTCACAAATCACACAGCAACACACGGCCGGGTATACAAGGTGAAGACCAGTCACCTCACCCTGCCAGGCCCAGCGGCGGGGCGTCAAGGACTCAACACACAGCTGCCGTTACCTTGTATCTCTAAGAACACACAAGTTTATGTTTTCCACCGATATAATCCAATACAATAACACTGGCTAAGGTAAACAGTACGTAGAAGGGTGTAGTGTTGTGTAGTGTAATAATGGTGTGGTTATAACAGTACCCGCTTACCCGTGTATACGAGGCCGCCCCAGCCAGGCTCACCCTCACCCACCTAAACAAACTAATGCTCAACACAGTCACACTACTAATTACTAACCACTACGACACCTTTATCTTACACTCATTTCACAGGTTTTAGGCCGCACATATATAATAAGTTAGTAACACAACATAAGAGCACCGTTATAAAGAGTAATCTCGCCCTACCCTTTACTAGCACCAACAATTAGGTTCTTGGCTTGTTATCCCCTGAGGCATTTAACAGCTGATTCTTGCCTCCACACCCTAGGCCCATGACGCAATGCCAATGCTTTGTCATGAGGGTTGTTTTATAAATCAACTTATTAAAACACATTAAAGGTATAAAGTAGGCGAAAATAGTCCTTAGTACTAACCACGGCTAGCCTCTACTAGTATTAACTGTGGTGCCGTGGCTTTTAAATGTCATATCATCCTTGGTATTATGTAGAGTCGTTATTAATGAAGTATAATCATTATGGTGTGCATACTAATATTTGAACCTGTTCCCCCTGACACCGACTGTTACTAACGCAGACAACACCATTGACACATTTATCTAATTATTTATTTTATCACCTAATTCAGAATTCAGCAACTATGTATATCGACTAAATGTTCTACTATATAACTGATCAATTGACTTATTAAAAAATATATTAATAACCACATGCACAACGGAACAAAATTGGGCGCGAAGGATGGTTGTCAAGGTGTTGGTCATTATATATGACAGTAATTTGTGTTTGTTTGTGTCTTGTCCAGCTGCACGTGTAATTAATGACTATTAGGATTACCTCATCACTACAAGGGTTACATATATAGTGTCTACAACTAATAGTTCCCATAATTATACTTACTAATGACTGGCAGTGATGCGCTTACATTCCAACTCGGAAATATTTGTGTTATTATAATTTACAAATACATTCCTCCTCGTAATTACAACCTAATTTTCATGGTGTATTTTCTGTATTGCAAATGTTAATCACCGAAGTAGCCGAACAATTACATTTATAGGAATCCTACCTTAGCCATGTAAACATAAGATTGGACTTGGAAGGGAGACGACAACACTAAGAACCAAGATACAATAGGAACATTAAATTTCCAAAAAGAAGAAGAGAAAAGGAACATTAAGTTATCAATAAGAAGAAGAGAAAAGGTGAAGTGAAGACCTAGTGAGCAGCAAGATAACAGGAATTAGAAAACAAAAAATAAAAGCGAGACTATAAATCAGGAGTGAAATACGTGTTGTTACCGTTGTCACAGTAATACCGGCATTGGATGTAACAATTACCATCACCCAGTTACCATGAATATACGACTGTTTAACCCTGTGGCGGCGTGCTGTGTGTGGTTAACTGTGTGGAATGTGGTGGCAGCAGATAATAAGTTCACGGAGGAGTTATTATTACGTCCTCTGCCTTCTGGTCACATACACTCCCACTTCGAGTTCACTACGACCTGGTCATCACCGGAAGTCAGCGAGGCCATCCACAACTACCGTGACTTTGGTGAGTGGGAGGCTGTGGGGTCATGGGACGAGGAAGGAAAATATTAACTTAACATTTTACACGGGTTAATTCGCATAAAGAAGTTCGTAAGTAATTTTTGAAAGAAATTAATTAGTTCTTTTTTCATGTGATTCAATTGATTTTTGTTTTAATTTATGTAGCAAAGCTCCAGTTTCTTAGTTCCTTCCAAGAAAAATTAAGCTAAAAGTGAATGATGGGAAAAGTAAGGTGATTGTTTTTGGAAGGAAGTAGAGGTAGTTGACTTTACTATGCCTTATAGGGTGGGTGTGTCAGCAGTAGGGTGTGAGGTAGTTTTAGGAGGAGAAAGAATGGAGAAAAGAATAAGTATTTGGAAACAGTGCTAAGGAGAGATGGAAGGAGAAATAAGAGAGAGCTGTGAAAGGCAGGTGTGACATAGGATCATTTGTAAGGATTATGAAAGGAAGTAATGTGTGCATGCAGGTAAAGAGACGGCTTAAGAACAGTATTTTCCTGCCAAAAGGACACTTGGATGCATATAATTATACAAAGAAGCCAATGCTTGTTCTTGCAGTAGGATCATTAGGAAAACATTTTTTTAATTAATTTAACATTTTATTGAAGAATATATACACTATTATTTTGTTTATTTATTTTTTGATCAATTGCTTTCCTTTCCAGAGTTTGCTCACTATGATCTTTTCCCTCGTGCTCTTGGGGAAGTAGTGGAGCGCTATCATGTGCGGGAGCTGCACCTCAGTCTAACCCAAGGGCTGTGGCGGCATCGTAAGTGGGGCTACCCTGTGGTGGATGCTCCACCAGGGGCCCAGCTCTGGGTCTGGTTCACACCCACCACAGATGAGTAAGTTTCATGTTGCAGTGTGGTGGATGCAAAGATAGATTCAAAATTATGAACACCCACAGTTATTGTTTGTGCTTATCACTATGATGAAGATTAAATACTACCTTTAGTTTCATTTGAGTAAGGCAAATAATTGGTAACTAGTACATGGTGTGTTGTGGCCATCAGAATGTTTTGCACAAAAATGTATTGTAAGGCCACACTAAAGGTCTCACACAACCATTTGTTTTGAAGCAGAAAGTGTTTTCGTTTTCTTCCTCAGTTTGGACCAGACCTGGAGGGACTTAGTCAATGCTCTGAGTGGCCTCATCTGTGCCTCACTCAACTTCATTGATTCTACCAACACTGTCTCCCCGGAACTGAGCTATCGGCCACAGGGTGTGGCTGACTCCTGGTGAGGCACTCATAGTGCAAGTCCTGTAATAAGGGTGTGCCGACTTTCATACACCTCAGGGCTACTTTATATTCATACTTACTTTGTTCACCAGAACTTCTTGCTAAGGGTTGTCTAGAAGGAACATTAATACTGTGAGTTAGATTCCATCTGGATTAAGTTGATTAACTTCATGTCAAGGATTTCCTCTCCAATTCCATTTCCTTCTTCTGTCAGGTTTTCACTAAGACTTCTGAATTTATATATATCAGATGGACTATCGTTATCCCCGAAATAGGCTAGATTATTCTCATAGGAATAATTTAGGGGTAAATCACTCCCATAGAATGGTACTGGATACTGCAAGTAATATTGTGTAAGACCTTAATTATCACATTCACATTTAGTAATATCTGAAGAATAATGAGAATTTAAAATTCCTTTGTTTTCACTCATAACACTTTTATACTGCAGATGTTTAAATGAATGAAACTCAATAGATATTTCAAAAATATTTACACAAGTTAAAAAGGTAAGATAAATATATTTTACAAGTCACACACATATTGAAGTAAATCCCCAAAATAATCTTACCATTCTGCCTAATAAAAAAATGTTTAGTTTTTATTTCCACCACATTCTGTTCCTTTATCTAACTATGAACTCCCTTGAAGGTATGCTGGTAATTCATCGTACATGCGTTATGCTGCTCTGCCTCGGGAGAATGTGTGCACCGAGAACCTCACCCCTTGGAAGAAGCTGCTGCCTTGTGATGCACAGGTAGTGTGTAGAATGTTAGCATTGTCTGCCTTCTCATCTCCCTCCTCCTGCCTTCCTTCCCAACTGTACTCCTTTTGTTTGGTTTCCTTGCTCCCTTCCTATTCATTCATAAGATTGTCTTTTTATTTTATTGAAACAGTCCTAGATCTTGTATTGAGCATGACTGTGACCTGAAAGTATTCAGGATTCTTCATCGTGATACCCTCATCATCATCATCATTTTATTTTGCCCTGGGCTACCCTCAGGAAAGTTTCTTGTAAGAGAGTATCTTTGGCAGAAATTGGAATGCTATGCCCACACATAATGCTTTCATTCATTATCACGTCACATCTTCACTCCAATCAATTCTCTTACCTACTATTCTACTCACTTTGCCTACATTGAAAGAGGTTCTGTCTTCATTCTTCTTATGGATCTTAAAGTATTAGAATACTCAACATCCTCGAGTATTTGAATTTGCAATACAGTATTCTTGGCTGCAGACTGCTTTGTCTAACAATAAATTTTGTGATTCTAAGACTAATTCACAAATATGGAAAACTAAAGTTATATTTGTTTCAGAGTGGCTTGGTGGCACTGCTCCACCCCGGGCCACTGTACACTGCCCACTACCACAGCCTTTCCCTGCACCTCAGGCCTTCTTGTGAGGTGAGAACATATGGCCCCTTATCATACACTCCTCCTCTAAACATCTTAACCAAATAGTGTGCGTATGTGACAGAATTTCCGTGTTTGTGTTCAGCATTACAAATTGTTGGCAATGAAGAATGAACATCAGAATCGTTTTGCAATGATCTTTAATCCATTGTTACAAGTGGTACTTGTGAGATCAGTAATCAGGCAGTCGTTTATACAAATATTTTCAAAGCCACAGAAAATTTTAAACACTTCTATTTAATCCTCTCTTGTTTGGATAAACTAAATAAGTTAAATTCCTTTAGTCATTCCTCATAAGACTTGTTTTGCATTCTAGAGATAATTTTGGTAACTTTCCTTTTTCTTCCCTCCAGCTTATCACTATTGATTTGTGTGTGTACTGTTGTGTTGTCAGGATGCAGAGTGTCACAATGCCCAGCTGGAATTAGTTCAGGCACTGTCCTTGGTGCAACTACCTGACACTTCACCTGAAGGCTACCAGGACTGGACGCTGCATCACCTCTTCTCGGTGCCTCTCATCTACTCCTGTCCACTGGCTGACATCTCCAGGATCTACGTGGACATTACAAACAATGAGGTAACGTTGTAGTAAGAAAGGGTGAAGCATCTATCAGGGATTTTCAGCATTACAATGTAAATAGGCAACTAAAAAATCTTGTCAATAAAAAGTAGTTTGAAAAGAAAAAGCACAAAAGTGGAATTGTAAAATACAAGTAAAAGTACAAAAAGGAAAATCTATTTTTCTATCTGTATGCTGAACTGACATCAGGTGGTAGCCAAGACAAGGCACATCTATACACACACTTCCATACATACACACACTCATACATACCTACACACACACACACACCCATACATACATAGACATGCACATACACATCTATTCAGAACATGAAAATATTTACCCTTAGTCCCAAACCAAACCTTAAATAAACTATTAATGTTGAAACTATTTGCACATATATTTACATTTTTCATAACCATTCATCTATCTTTCATAAATAGTTAATTAATTTGACTTTTTATTTAGGACATGAAAAAGTTTGTCCTTGATCCTGCCCCTCACGACATGGTTGAGAGTGGAAGTGGGGCCAGCTGGCGCCACCTGGCTGTGTATGACACCCACAAGGCACTCCACGGAGACCCCTTCAGCATAGAAGCCACATACTCTGACCACCACATATACGGGATGGTGTCACCTCCCATCCTACATGTATCTCGCTTCATCACAGGTATTATTGTCATGTGCCTTGCTTAGTCTTTTCTTTCACATTCTTCACACAGACAGGTGGGTTAAGGGATCCAGAAACAAATAAGATAAAAAATGTACTTTGTCACATAATTATGTTAAAGGTAATGGCTATTCAACATGTCTATCACAGAGAACTTTATATTTAAGATTTTCTGGTGTGTACTTTCAGGGTATGGACAGGAAGGAGGAAGCATCACAGTCAAGTTCACTAACACTGGTACAGAGCCTCTCACACTGGTGTACCTGGAGGTGGTGCCTTGGTACCTGCGCCTGTTCCTCCACACTTCTCATTCAGCCACTCAGCTGCAGTCAAGTAAGTCTCTCATGTCATACCAATGTGTTCTGATCAAGTCAAACTAAATTATATTGACTCTTGGATGACATTTGACATGCGATCCATTAATGTTTAATATCGTGTAGAATTTAAAGTCTGAACTGGCCCATCTTTCATTGACATCATCAGAAACAGTAGAAGTTTATTATCATCCTCACTTTAAACCTCCTTCCCTTGGTGATCCAAGTGGTAGTGTGACAGTAACCATCCTCCCCTCCAACAGTCTACGTTGCCAAGCTGGTGACAGCACGGGACCGGGAACAACCCTGGCTGTATGAGGCAGTGTTGGAGGTGGGACCAAAGACCACACGAGAACTAAGTTTAGAGTTCAACCGTGCTCTTCTCAAATGGCTGGAGTATCCTCCTGATGCAAACCATGGCTTTTATGTCCCTGCTGCCACTGTCTCTACCGTCCTTCCATCACCTCGCAATGTATCTGTCAACTCTCTCAATGAGTCCACACTTAAAGGAAAGTAAGTACTGTATTACATAATGCTAATAATAACTTGGGTCACTAATTGAGATGGAAATACTAAGTGAAGTCTGTGGTCAACTAAAGGTCAACTTATTTTTGTGTATTTTTTGTATCTGCTGAAGAGTGGAATATGTTGGTACATAGACTATGGTATAGTCTATGGTTGGTATTATTAACATGTTAGCACTGAAATTATTTCATCATGTGGAAAGAATGAAGAGAAGATAAGAATAATTTATAGCACCGAAACACAAGCTGAAAGGATGAAGGGAAGATCAAGAAAGTGTTGAATAAGTCAGATTCCATTCATATTGAGATACAGCAGACATTTATAGATGCTTATAACAGTACACTTGGTGATGGACTCTGCACTCCTTATTCCATCTTGAGGCAATGCAGTTTACCTTGTGTGAATTAGATCAGATGAGAATACAGGTGATATACCTTTTTGTTTTTGATGTAACAAACTGTGTTTGTGTGCAGGCTGCTTGTGAAAGATGGGCAAAGTTTTGTGCGCATCCACACGGAGACCCTCTTGGTGAGCCTTCCCACTCCAGACTTCTCCATGCCGTACAATGTGATATGTCTGGCTTGCACTGTGGTGGCCCTTGCATTTGGACCAATCCATAACATAACCACAAAGAAGTGAGTGAGCATCAGGTCACTTTTATCAATTGACAATTTTTGTTTCTTGACTGAAAATAAGATTATGAAATTGAAATTACTCAATAAAGTTAATGGTGTAAGATTGCTACTAGTTCTATTGACAGTTAGTATAATTTTCTTTGTTTTCTTTAACTCCAGGTTAGTACTCAAGAAACTGGAAGCCAAGGAATCCCTTGTGACTCGCCTTATCAACAAAGTGAAAGGAAAGTTGAGGAGTTCCAAAGTGGAGGACGGTGGGGCAGGGAAGGCAGCTGCAGCCGAGCCTGTTGTTGTGGAGGAGAATCCAATTTATGAGGACAGAGAGGAGCTGGAGGACATAATGGAAGAAGAAGAGGAGGAGGAGGAAGACAAAGACAGTTGTAAGCCCAGTGAAGGAGACAGCAGAAAGCAGAAAAGATGAAGAGGTGTAAGTAGATGTAGAAATGAAAGCATTGTAATGTAGATTAACATTGGGATTTTTAATGTTCATTGTATGTATCAATCATTCTTTTTGCATAGTTATTCTTATTCAAAGAGAACCATAAGTACCACCATGAGCAATGGGATGTTTTGCATTATCAATGATTTATTTATTTGAATCGTTGCACACAAAACCTTTCATTGAGTCAAAGCACCAGTGATTAGAAGTAAGTAGTCATTGTGAAGTAGTGGTAGAAGTAGTAGGTTTATTAACTAACTATATGTATGAATGTGTCTCCATAACTCCACTAATCTTTTCTGCCATTATCCTGATGGACATTAGTGGAGTAATGGTGAATGCAATAAGACTTTCCTTCAATGGGACAAGAAACACCCTGAAGCTATTCTGAAGTTACCATGAGAATTAAATAATCTTTTGACAATGCATTAGGAAATGTTAGAATGAAGCCCAAGCAGGTTAGACATTAGCCATTAATTTCCTTACGGAAGATAGACTTTTTGCTGCACATTACTCAAATTCACTTGTTAATTGAACATTTATAATGTAGTTTTACTTGACTTATGAAAATGATACAGCTCAGGGAGAATATCAACAATTTTCCATCAAGTTCTACCTTCTCTTTAGAATCAAGTGGCTACTGGCTAAGATTTATCTGTATACCAGGCTATTATCTCCCTTAAGGTGGGCAGTCAAGACAAGGCACGCATACACACACCCATGCAAACATACAGATACACTCCTCTCACTTAGCCTCTAGGTCCTCATAGGAGGAGGAAGTCCACCCCGTCCAAACACTGCGTGTCAGGTCACTCATGCAAAGGGGACGAGGGTTAAGATAGTTTTGGTAATGTGAAGTACTTCTTCATAGAGATTTGCAAAGGTTATATAGAGGCATTCTTGTTATTTGTTTGAAGACTATGGAAATGGTTGAGTTTAATCAGTATATAAGTATTACATGATAACTTCCAGTTTATTATGCATAATTCTAAGTTCAGAACATTTCTTGGTTTAAAAAGAATAAGGTTTTTTGTAGTTTCGTTCAAAGGTGTCAGATGTGGCACAAAGTAAGTGGAAGAATCATAAACAATGTTTCCATTCATGTTATTGTGTTGAAGCCTCTGTCCTTGATGGAATATAAGTCAACACAAGTGGTCTTTCTTCATTGTTTGTTCTAAATCATTAGTGCAAACATGCACCAGCCACCACGCCATCAGTCACCAGTCACCAGTCACCAGTCACATTAAAGTGGCAACAAAGGAAACATGCTACTTTTTTTTGTGGCAGTGATAAATACTGTTACTTTGAATGGCTCTAAGTGTACAGGAAATGTCATCATACAGATGATGTATGTACTTGTGAAATCATATCTTGAATTGACTTTTTTGGTCTTAAGTAACAGTCGTTTTGCTATTATCGTGCCGTGAAGTGACGTGCATTGTTAGTGTTACAGTCATTCTAGACTTTATCTTTGTTATTAGTGGCCAAAGTTTTGTTGGTAACAAGTAATTATGTGTAATTCAATTACTTTATCTGAAACTGTATAAACATTGAGGTTGTGACACCCACGATTGTGTTAGCGCTTCAATTGTTAGTCCAATCCAGTTACTGCAACAAAGAGTGACACCTGTTGGATACTTGCATCACGTTTTGTGCCATTGTATTACATGTGTGTATTTGTAATTTTTTGAAATTTTTTTTTTATATTTTCACATGAAAAGTTTTAGGTGTGTTTCTGTTCCAATATTTTCTATGAAGAATGTTTGCCAAATCAACATTAAAATATGACATTCCATTTTGTACACGGGCTCTTAACTTTTCCTTCTTAGTTTGATTTTTCATTAGTTATGGGTACAGTAGCAGTAACATAATCATTTTGGTTGCTGATCATAATCACACACACACACACACACACACACACACACACACACACACACACACACACACACACACACACACACACACAATATATATATATATATATATATATATATATATATATATATATATATATATATATATATATATAAGAAAAAAGAGGATGGTACGTGAGCAGGTAGAGGCATGGAGGATCGACATCACTATTTATGCAGGTGTCAGAGTACGCGCACTACTGCATAGCCCACGGGGAGGGACGGGCACGGAGCCAAGCCTGAGGCGCCGTGGCCTAGATGTAGCGTAAAGGTTGCATAACTAGTCTGTTGGCGACTTGTGTATCCCATACTTAGTAATATGAAAACTATCCAATTGACTTGAGTGAATAAGTATAGTTTGTGAGAGTACTTGGTGTGATAAGTGTCTCCGATGGTCCGTGGTCAATATTGATTACCGGTCAAAGTAATTGTCCTTTTTGGAGGATCAGTCTAGCTCTTCAAGTTATCGCAACAACAAGATAAACAGCAAAGTGAGATTCAAACAGTTACATTTGCTGTCTCTAATATGGGTCTTGGCTCGGCAACACTTAGGGACTAAAATAGTTAAGGTACTTTGAGGAGGGAGGGGAGGGGCGTCGCGATTCCCGGCGACACGTTGCATGGCATCCTGTCCTGTCCCAGACACAGCCAGTTCGCCTGCCCCTACACCCTACTTCTTGCCGAGCGGGAGACGGTGATACAGTGCCACGCCCTCATAGTATTGTGAACACAACAACATTTACGCAGTGTTAACCTTTAACGACATGCTCACGTTTGTCCTGCTCGTGAGCGTTCTGCTGCAGACCGCCGCTGGTGAGTACGGCGCCACTTAGAGGAAGGGCGGGGCGGGGCGGAAGCAGGTGATGCTGGCTCATTAAAGATATAAAGCACTGGCGTCATTGTTGGGGTTTTATGTACCGAGGTTCAGGTTGCACTTACGTCATCCACTGCATCCCGATGAGTGTTAATGATGCTAAAAAAAAATATTGCCAATAAATATAAACATCCCAAGGTGATCCTTGAGGTGAAAAGGGAAGTGTAAACAATTAACAGACTTTAACAAGGATAACCGCAGTGTCATTTACAATGGAACAACGACAGTTCGATACGATGGTCGGGGAAAGGGAGAACAGTACTGGTTGGCGACGTTGGCTTGGGTTCGAATGATGGGGGCGAGCCACCGCTAGCCGGGGTCATTGGGTGTAAACCACTGTCATCCACCGAGGTGGATGACAGTTAAATCTTGAACAGCGCAGTGACTGTGTCCCAGGATAGTGGAAGGATATTCCAATGCAACGCACCACTCTATCCAAAGCCAAGATGAAGATAGGCAGCGCAGCTTTTTGGTGGTCCTAGGCATACATAGGCAGTACAGACGGCCACTTAGAATACGTACTTACATTATATTAGAATCTAGTGCCACTCTTGTCTGATCGTGTCTAGCAACATAAAAGCCAGACGACCATCACTGCAAGACGATGACACTCGGTTGCAATGCTTATCTCCAAGCGTCATGATATAGAGATTATGACTTTCGTTTGATATTATGATGATAGATAGATAAAGTATGTATGTTGATGCACTTGCCCCAGTATTGTGTGAGCTTACCAGATCGTAATTGACCATTTTAGCGGTGGACTGAATCATACACCACATTTTTAGTGTGTTTTGGTGGAAGGAGCGACTTATCCCTTCCTTCCTTGTCACTTCCGCCTTAATCTTTTCTTTCTTCATTTATTCATTATGCCACAATTTCACTCTCCTTCATTTCATCCTTCGCCTTTCACCTGTCCTGGCTGTCTTTCACGCACACCCTCCCGTAGGTCAGAGTGATCATCAGAGGCCCCCCGGTCCCCGCCTGCTCACCGCGCCGGGACGCTACCATGCTCACCGCGGGGAGGCAGTCACACTCCCTTGTATTGTTACCAATCTCGGTGAGTGTGCAGCGAGTGCAGCAGCTCGGTGGACGAGTAACTATACTTAACAGTTATCATGATTTTTTCTGATGATGTCAGAGTAGAAAATGTTTAGTTATCTCTATTTATCTATCTATCTATCTCTGTTTCTCTATCTATCTATCTATCTATTTGTCCATCTCTCCAGGGCGGCGGTCAGTGTTTTGGTTGAAGGGCGACAACCTGCAGTCACGGGAACTGGTGATGCAGATCCATGGAATAAGGCGACGCCCCGTAGCCATGCGGCGGTTCCAGCAGGTGAGGACTCCACAACTTACCTGGAGTTAGGATTAAGAAAACAAGGACAGCTGAATACCTGTAAACGCCTGTACATGGAAGTGTGTTGGGAGAATATGTGTTGATGATCAATATCTGGTTAGGAAGCAGACTGGTATGTAGCTGAGGATCGGGGTGGCACGTGCACTAAGGCAGTCCTAGTGGGATGTGGTTACAGTTAGGTTACATCAGTGCAGCCCAAGGTGATGGCAACGTCTTGAAAACGTGAATACGGGCGGACATGAAGATCAATAGATATATTCTAAGTAACCACCAGGAAAAGAAAGGAAGAAAGCAAGATATTCAGACAGGAGCAGAATAGTTACTTTTTTATATTTAGAATATACCATCTTAATGGTAAAATACTTTCCCTGGTCCTTAATCATGACGATTCCTTTAATTTTCCCTTTCCTATAGTTGGTGTACAATTGAGACTTTGATCCCCTTAGGACCTGCGTTCAGGGAAGCTGTCGACGGAAGGCACCAACCTGATCATCAGTAACCTGACTGATGGTGACATTGGCACCTACACTTGCACTGTAGCCTGGGCGGGCCAGTCAGTCACCCACGTGTTGGAGGTAACTGGTGAGTGCTTTATAGAGACCTGCTTGTAGTAAGTCAAGCCTCGTAACATTGCCGTCCATGCCTCGTCTCATTCTGTTGTTACCTTTCTGAATTACATTAAATCTTCCTGTCTAGTTCATACAAAGGACAGACTTTCAAACCAAGCGGCGCATGTCCTCTTGAACCTCCGCCGCCTTGGATGCGGTCATAAGTAACTATACTTACAATCCATTCTTTTATTTAGGGAATAACAATTTGCATCCTTCTTTGTCCGTTAATTCTATAGTCCTAGACTTGTTGCTGTAAACACCTGGATAAACAACATATATATATATATATATATATATATATATATATATATATATATATATATATATATATATATATATATATATATATATATATATATATATATCTAAGGTATTACTACTGGTTGACACGGACCCTTTTCTCCGGCAGACTCAGAGTCACCCCAGAAGGTGGTGATGGAGTACTTCCCTCCGAGCAAAAACACGACTGTGGCTGAAGGTAGCAGCGTAACCTTCGCGTGCCGCACCCGGGGGTCACCTCAGCCCTCCGTCACCTGGTATCGTGAGGTTAGCTGAAATCATTGCCACACATCAATGATTGTGTGCCTTCAGATTATGTATGCAGGGTACCACACCAAAAAGTTTTGAAAATCTTCCATTCTATGTTCGCACATTATACATTATAAGTGTGTGTGTGTGTGTGTGTGTGTGTGTGTGTGTGTGTGTGTGTGTGTGTGTGTGTGTGTGTGTGTGTGTGTGTGTGTGTGTGTGAGTGTGAGTGTGAGTGTGAGTGTGTGTGTGTGTGTGTGTGTGTGTGTGTGTGTGTGTGTGTGTGTGTGTGTGACGCTGCCAACGGTAACCCCACCACCTTGTTCCCTACAGGGCGCGGAGGATCAGGTGCTGAGGGAGGGGCCTGTGCTGAGACTGGAGGAGGCGTGGCGGGATGACGCTGGACGCTACATGTGCATGACGAGCGGAGAGGCGGAGCAGCGCCAGGGCACCTCCTTCACCCTTCACGTGCAGTGTGTGTGCCAGCAGGGCTGGGGGGGGGGGGGGGGGGGGGGCTGGAAGAGTTATATGTTATAGTAAAATAGATATAGACTTGCATCTGTGTATAAGTTGTATGTAAGTGAAGTACGGATACGAGTATATAGTTGATGGGAGTGGTGGAACAAGTAATGAATGAGGTGATGGTGTTGCAGACGTGTCGGTGAGGGCAGCCGAAGATAGGGTGGTGGTGAGGACTGACGAGCGACGTGCCCGACTTACTTGTCAGGTTGAAGGCTACCCTGACCCGCAGGTGAGTCTGAACCCAACACTTTGATCACAGGCTCAAGTCCTTTGTCCTAATACCCGAAATCCTGACCCTAGTCCCAAAGTGTAAACGTAGTCTGCATACTTTGATGATCTATGTTTGATTGTTAAGTCCTACATTGTAATGTAAGTATATTGAAACACTGATTAATTGATCTGAAGGAGGAAAGATAGCCGTGGCTGCGTCCAGAGATCAAACCACTCAGCGTACCGACACCTCACCAATTAGACCATCATGATCACCAAGGTACAGGCAGAGTTTGTCCCCACCCAACCCTCCCACCTAAGCTCAGTCCTCGTTGCAGGTGTCATGGTACCGCAGCAACGGCATGGTGACGGAGGGTGCCAGACACAGGTTCCTTGCCGCCCCTGGCCAGCACCACCTGGAGGTGAGCCCTGCACCCGCACACTCACCTTCAGATCATAGTAGTCACGAATCAGACAGATATGGGAGAAACTGATAAATTCCTGCCTCGCTGGTAGACGACATGATATCAAAAGAATGAAGAATAATTCTTTTGAAAATAATGAGAAATGAGTTTCACAAATATTAATGACAGGTAATGTGTCTTAGCAAGATTGACTTTGATAACATTGCGCACAGAAACGCGACCGGGCGAGGATGTGAAGCAAGAATGTTTTGAAGAGAACTCAAGTTTGCATTAATAATTAGTAATGATGACCGTGAAGGAGTCATGAGAAAGTTAAGTCAAGTCATACACACATATATGCATATATACAAACATACATATATACATACACATCATAGTGTACGTATGTGCAGCTTCATGGCTACAAACTGACGAAACCTAACCATTGAACAACGAGGAACCGTTTTTACAGCTTGAACATTCCAATTTCCATACCTCACACTTTGTACTATATAGGATACATTCATGTACGGTACCAGTAGGGTCAAGCATTCCCACTCTGCCTCATTTGTACATTCAGGCGAGTCATTACAGGAACTCCAGTGACTCCCCTTCCTGTCTCCTCCAGATTGAACAAGTTGTCTCGGATGACCTCGGGGAATACCAGTGTTACGTGCACAACGGGGTATCAAGGGACTTAGCCACCGTGACCTTGAAAGCCGCCCCGGGTGAGGCACGCGTCCTGGAGGTTCAACCAACACCACCCTCCCAGACCTACAACGTAACCTGGACCCTGGAGAGTGTGGCGCCTCTGCGACTCTACGTGCTGGAATACCTCAAGGTGTGTGTGTGTGTGTGTGTGTGTGTGTGTGTGTGTGTGTGTGTGTGTGTGTGTGTGTGTGTGTGTGTGTGTGTGTGTGTGTGTGTGTATACTTACCTAGTTATAGTATACAGAGCCTGAGCTACACTCGTGTGGTCCTGTCTCCGAGTCTATATTTATCTAGTCTTTTGGTAAAATTCCTTGCCATTACTACTTCTTTTTTTCAGTCCATTCCAAGTATCTATGCTTCTTTGGGGAAAACTGTACTTTTTTGTATGGTTCAAGTAAATTATTTTTTGCAATTTTTTCTAGTGTCCTCTCAAATATCTAGCCTCTCCTTTTCTTGACAGTATTAGATCTTTCTATCTGTTTCTTCCTAATTGTTCATTATTACCCTCCTGTAGAGAGTTTAAAACTTATATAGCTATGTGAAAGGTTATATCCTTTCGCGCCACACACCTCAAGGAGGACAGTAACTGTTCGCTCATCAGTGTAAATTTTGCAACCTCAGCCTGTTAATTCAAGTGACAAGCCGGTACGTTACTACAAATGAATGTGTGTGTGTGTGTGCTTCTTCTCCTCCTCCCCACACAGGATGGAGCAGCACCTGACCAATGGAACACCACCTATGTCTGGGTGACGAACCAGCCTCGCGGGATGACCTACGTGGAGAGTGGCCTGCTGACCCTTGAACCCGCCTCCAAGTACGAGGTGAAGGTTCGTGGCGTGACTCAAGACAATGAACAAGGACCTAACATGATTGAACCCTTCGTCTTTACCACAGGTGAGGACGTGAGAGTATGGTGTGTCGACAAGTTAGGTTAACTGAAGTGTGGTTAGGCCAGACTAGTATATATATAAACATAAAAGACTAAGTTTTGGTGTCGTGTACAGTACGAAATTGCTGTGATGGAACTGGTGATTGCTTTTTTAATGTTGTTTGATACGAAAAATATGAACTGATAAGCTTTATTATTCCTTTCATCTGACCCACATAATTGGGGGTTGAGTGAAAATGCGTATGATTTATTTTCAATGGCTGGAGGTTGCCTATCAAGCTATGTGACAACACTAAACATATGTATGGGGAAACATCTAATACAACTACTGTGGAAGACCTAACACTCCTGTTGGGGTTTACAGGCGGTGGTACTTCAGTGAAGATTATACAGCTGTTGCGCACCTCCCTGCCCGTCCTGTCCCGCCTTCCAGCTTTCGCCCGACTCTTCCAGTAGCACTGCATCAACCTCAGTTACCTGCACATACTTTCAAGCTAAAGATGGGGCTTGTTTAGTGACTAGTTTGGTACGTTTACCATAGTACATTACAGTTTGGGGAAATATGGCATGAATTGTCCTTCCATGGGGATAGCATGTCCTCAGTAAACTAGAAAAATAACGTTGGTATGGTTGGTAACTATAGGTAATAGTACTTCCTTGTAATTTTTCTTTTGATTTTGGTGCGTTACGGGCTTCTGTGTTCTTGCTACTTGTTCACTATCTGTAGCTGTAGCCTTTCTCTAATGTAAATGAAGGAAATAAACTATCTACCTCCGTAGTTTGACACTGGATGCACGTAACCTACCTACACACACACACACACACACACACACACATACACACACACACACACACACACACACACACACACACACACACACACACACACACATACACACACACACACACACACACACACACACACACACACACATACACACACACACACACACACACACACACACACACACACACACACACACACACACACACACACACACACACAATAATAGTAATAATAATAATAATAATAATAGTAATAATAATAATAATCACATTTGTCACAATCAAAAATATAAACCATTATTATTATCTATCTATCAAATTGTTGTAAGAAGTTCCCTCACCATCACCACCACCACCACCACCACCACCACCACCACCATCACCATAATGATGAATGGATAGTATAATGATAGTGATAATAATGAATGTGAGGTGATGGTAACGGGAATAATGAAAATATTTCCTGTATCTCTTATTTTTTTCTATATATATATTTTTAATATTTGCTATTAAAGTAATGATGAAAATAAGTCCAGATTCGTGTTCAGCATGACCTAAAGCATCATTGTAAAAAATTTCATGAGATTCGGAGGTGTTGAGTTTTCGCGGTGCTCAACAAGAGTAATTTTCTGGGTGGACAAGAGGATATATTAGCTGCCGTGCCACATCAATTACTAAGCCGGACCAGGTGCTATGCACGCTCGTTAATACTATGTACTTTATATAGTATTATAGTATACATAGTATTAGTATAGTATTATAGTAGTATAGTATATATTATTAGCGAGTGTGTATGGTATTTAGTCTTGTTTAGTGATACATTTGGCATCGCCCCTAATATCGCCAGTCGTAGTCACTGAAAGTTTAGTCTTCCACAGGAATGGAAGGGAACACAAACAGCAATGGACCCTAGGGTTCCTGCATATATGTTGTGTTCTTATTGTGTTTGTGAGTGTTGTTTTGATTTCCGACACCACCACTGCTGTGTCACTCACCATGGTCTGGAGGATCACGCGCTAGACTCGTGATCGCTGTACCATTACCTCATATTCATTATTATTATTATTATTATATTATTTATTCATCATTATGGTGATGGTGAGGGTGTAGGAAGGATATGTAAGTAAGTACGGTGCACACACATACACTTACACATACATAGGACGTGGGTCCTATCGCCATATAAAGGCGGCCCACAACCTCATTAGATCGAGCCCTTCCTAGTAATCCCTGACTGGTGACCTGACAAATTCTTTCCTTAGCGGTTGGTTTACACTGCTTTTTTTTTTTTTTGAGGAAAATAGACAATGATATTTACAATATTTTTCATGATTATTTCAGTAAAATTATTGCCTTCCAGATCGCATTATAGTGATATTTTTTGGCACTTATTGTTAGCAAATTTATTTACGATGCCATTATGACTCATAAATGTTCAGTTTTCTGAGATTCATTGCTACTAATTTTTTCTTGACTTTTTATTCTTAAGTGTCTCTTTTATTGTTTTGTTTAATATTTTCTCTATCGGTTCTTGGCAAGGAATTTATACACTTCCTTGATTTTTGGCATGCTAGAAAAAAGATCCAACACAAACACCTGGCGTTGTACAGGTGATCGAGTGTTGTAATGTTGTAAACTTTCATTATATATTGTGTCCATCGGTTGTAGGGTAGGTTAGGTATACGTTAAGTTAGGTTAGGTATACGTGAATGTATAATATTATAGGAGAGGAGGTACAAGTCAACCCTGACAGTCCACATTAACAGTAACCCTGACACTTTATGAACCACCTCACCTTAAGTACCTACAATATAATTACCTGGATATGTGTTATGGAGCAGTACTATAATACGTGATGTTTTCAGCAGGTAAGGCCACAGGTGCAATACTGATCAGGGTTTAGGCACCAAACTGTATACTATTCCTATGTATAAGTCAAGGATTATATAATGTATATAAACCTTTGTATAAAATGGATACGCTAGGCAGACGAGATAAGACTATGCAGAAGGTTCAAATGACTTGGCGGGTTATATTATATTTTGTCTATTATAGTTTATTATTGAAGATAAATACGGAACAAATATGTATGCACACAAAACATATCAGAAGAGGTGAAATATGATTAGCAAATATGTATTCTTTCAGTTTGTTAGACAGTGACATCATTAACTAGCCACACCACGTTGTTGGCGGAGGTGAATCAGGTGAACCCTTTCGGACGAATCGGACGTGCCAGCTCGCCAGCTCCATCTTGCTCCATCCTGTGTGAAAACCAATTGCCCGCCACCCGTACACCAACCACCATACCCTGGATATTCTCTCATCTGGATACAGCTAAGCTACAGTTACTTTGCATCAGTAATACATGAACAAGACTAGAGACTGTAGAAGGGACGTGACATGAGGTAATAGGTGGTGGGATGGCCTAGGGGTCCAAGTGTGTAGGTTTTGTCCTCAACTACCACAACAGGACATGCTCATCTGGGATTTTACTGTACCATTGTCACCTAACAGATGTTATACTGGTTCCAGAGATATTATTTATGTTCAATAACTGACTGGGTGCTTGAGAAGGCGGAGTTCCCACTGTTAGGTTAAATTTGGTTCGGTTAGATTATATTTAGTTAATTGGATTAGGTTAACATTAGGTTAAGAAAATAAGAGTAGTGTCGTTGGAAAGTGTAAACCAAGCAATACAATAATGTGCCGGGGCTTGGACTGTTGCTACACGAGATATTTACTCATTGTTTCATTAGTTGACCACTTTCGATATTGAATCTACATTACTAGAGCTCTGAATCTAAGTTTCAATGATGAGGTACTATTATTTATAATTACTCTGGTTTTCATAAAGTCTACTGTATACTGAAACTTCTGAAATCCTTTAGTATTATTTGTTGTGGGTGCTTATTAGGTCCTAAAAGTCTAACCTACAAACTGAGGCTCAGCCATCCATCAGATTAGCATTTTCCAATAAGTTACATCAAATTGCTTGTGTGTCCAACAAATTATCATGCTTTTCAGGGCCTTACTATATACTTGACAAGTCTGATTAATTTATAAGTAAAGCAATACTTTTTTTTCTTTGACACATCATAAACTACTCTTAGCCCACGATTCTTGTTTTATATGGATCTGTAGAACCAATTACTTAAGTATTAAAAAAAATGAAAACTATCACGTTACTTTTGTGTCTACATTAATTTTGTTCTTTTCTTTTCTTACAACTAGTTCTGAATTCTTTTAGCAATTATTGCAATTTTTTTTTATATTCAGCCAACAACACAATGTCATCTACAATCAGGACTCTTTAATTTCCACTTAATATCGCCTGTGCCTATTATCTCTACTTCCACATTGTTAAATATTGGATGACATAAGTTCCACCGAACCAGACCTCTCCCTGGCTCAACGCCCTCACCTACCGCTAGAAAAAATCATAATGGCCAACATTCAGGGCTTCTACCCAAAAACTAACCAAAACAAGATGCCATTTCTGAAAGAACTGTCAATAGAAGAGGACCCAATGCTTATTGCCTTCACTGAAACACACTTAACAAGCAGAGTAATAGATGCAGAAGTGAGCATCAAAAGTTACACACTATTCAGAACTGACCGGGAATCAAGAAGTGATGGGGATGTTATGCTATACATAACAAATGACCTCTCGCTACACACAAGACAAATCCTTTCCTTCTCTAATGGTGAGGTAGAGTTAATAGCTGTCCATCTAAAGTCAATGGACATCATTGTTGTGAATTGTTACCATCCACCTCAGTGTACTCTACAAAACTTCAAAACTGCAATTGAACACATTAGCAGACTAATAGATAATCTCCATAGACCCATGCCAGATATAATCCTGTGTGGGGACTTGAATTTCCCCTTCATCCAATGGCCCGAAGGCAGTACCTCGGGGGCCACACTAGAAGACTGAGCACAAGCCTGACTCCTACTTGAGCTCACGGATAAAGTTTTCCTCGACCAACAAATAACAACGCCCACCAGACTGCGGAACATCTTAGATCTTTTCTTCACAAACAATCAAGACACAGTAAGTCATTACAGAATGGAGGAAGCAATCTTCTCAGACCACAACCTGATCACCATCACTACAACGTACAGGAAAACTGGGACGGAACAACCTGAATCCAACACTCCAGATTCCTCACCATTCACAACATTCAACTTCTTTAGTGACAAGATCAACTGGGAACAAGTTCAGCGCAGCATCAATGGAAGGAAACAACCCAAACACCATGTTGCTGAAGCCCTAAACATCAAACTACTGGAGATGTGCAGGCCCCGGGTCCACATCCCAAAAAGTAGGAGAGGAGCAAACATCAAGCATCATGCCATTCCAAGGGACACAAGAATACTGATGAAGAGGAGAGCTTCACTCAACAAACAACTAAACAAAACACAAAATGAAGGAAGACAACATGCAATCATCTCTCATCTAACTGAAACTGAACAGGAAATTAAACAGTCTCATACAACCCAGAGGATGAGTGAAGAAAACCTAATAAAATCATTGCACACATGGAAGAGCACACCCTACATAGTGACACTGAGCATGGGTTTAGAAAGGGGAGGTCCTGCCTGTCAAAACTCCTGCCACACTATGACTGGGTCTTGCAGAACCTGGGAGAGGGAAAAATGTGGATGTCGTGTTTCTAGATTTTGCCAAAGCCTTTGATAAGGTCGATCACGGCATTTTACTCCACAAAATCAAGTCCCTGGGAATCACAGGAAAACTGGGACTGTGGCTACACAACTTCCTCACAGGACGGACTCAGTCACAGTGAATGGACACAAATGTGAAGAAGCTGAAGTAGTTAGTGGAGTAGCGCAGGGTTCAATGGTGGGCCCACTGCTCTTCTTAATACACATGGAAGACATTGGTGAGAGGTGGGAAACTCTTTCCTCTCCTCCTTTGTTGATGACACCAGTATCAGCCACCCAGTCACCAGTGTGGAAGAGTACTCCACCTACAACATCACCTCAACACAGTATGTGCTTGGGCTGCAGCAAACAATATGCAATTTAATGAAGAAAAATTTGAAATGTTGAGGCACAGTCCAAACCAAAATATCAAAGAGGAAACCAAACTGCACACCGAAAGACGGAAACATATCAACCCACAACCACATGTGAAATGCCTCAGAGTTCACCTCAGCGATGACTGCTCCTTCCAACACCACATCACGGAGACAGTGAAGAAGGGTAAGGGGATGGCAGGCTGGGTGCTGAGAACCTTCACCTCCAGGAAGCCTCAAGTAATGCTCACCCTCTGGAAGGCCCTGCTACAACCCACACTGGACTACTGCACCCACCTAGGCTCCCCTCACAACAAGGGTGACATCCAACAGCTAGAAACAGTGCAAAGTTCATTCACCGAAGTTGACTGATGATTTATATTTTTTGTAAGTCTTTCTCTTATAACAATAATTTTTTTTGTAGACAGTCAGTCATCCAAAATGGTTTACATTTACAATAACCTCTCGTTTTACACGAGTTTAAAATATACATTTTTGGTTTAACACAATGTACCGGCAATGCCAGATACTCATTCTGAGCAAGTCCATAACACCATGGGCCAGGCCAATCCACTGTAAGACTTCTTGACGTGACCCACCATTGTTATGGACCACGCTACCAAGGTGTGTGAAGCTGTCCAAGATATCAATGACCTCGCCACACACATGAATAGACTGCATCGTTTCATCTAGCAAGTCTCCAAACACCTGAACCTTAGTCTTGGGCCAGGTGACCTGAAGCCCTAGAAGACTGTGAGCTTCCCCTGTTGAAACTCATGTCGACATTCCACCAGTATGCGAAGTGCTAGGATGCAGTCAGTTGTTGACTTACCAGGTGTGAACCTTGACTGTCAACTCACACCAGTAGCAGATGGGCGAGTATCTTGCCTGGTATGCTGAGCGGTGTTATCCAGTGGTAGTTGTTGCCATCCTGATGGTCCCTTTATCTTTCCAGATAGGGACGACCAACCCCCTTTTCCAGTCAGGAGGAATGGTACCTGAATGCCATACAACAGTCAAGACAGCATGTAACCCACGGATCATGGCCTCACCTCCAGCTTTGAGCAACTCTGTACTGATGTTACAAATGCCGGCTGCCTTTCCAACCCTCAACTTTGCCACAGCCTCTTTGACTTCATCAATAGAGGATGCAGCTTTGTAAATGGACGGATCAGCATCCATCACAAGTAACCCAGTGGTTTGACCCTGTCTGCTTGGAGGGTTTACCTTGAATAATTGCTCAAAGTACTCAGCCCAACAAGCCACCTGCCCATCTGCATCTGATACGAAGCAACTATCTGCTATTTGGATAGACTCACCCGAGATAT
The DNA here is from genome assembly GCA_036785275.1 of Cancer borealis. Classification (NCBI taxonomy): domain Eukaryota; kingdom Metazoa; phylum Arthropoda; class Malacostraca; order Decapoda; family Cancridae; genus Cancer; species Cancer borealis. The sequence goes on along the minus strand of JAXIVD010001278.1, from coordinate 15,428 downwards.
TGACTTGGAGCAGAGCTTCTTCAGGGCTTGATAAGCAGGTTTGAGGTCATTAGCATTTAAATTATCCTCAACACACTTTTAAAGATGTGAAAGAAGGTAGCTTTAAAAAGGAAAATTGAGCATAAGACAGATAGATGATTATTGCTTGAGAAATGTGTATGTAATTTTGTCAATGTTTTATTTTCAGGTTTCAACTTGAGAAAAATAGAGCCTGAGATCACATGATGCAGCAGTCTCCGACCTTGGCTTCATCATCTACCTCCTCCTCAGTGTTTTCTGAACCTCATCTGCATAACAGCCCAGCATCCCAGCACTCCTCGAGGGTAAGTGGATTATACCATTGGTTGTCATTTCAGGATTATTCCTAAACATACAAGAATAATTGAATCTCCAGGAATTTTTTTTATTTTACTTTAATGGTTATAAGG